>JASANF010018671.1:0-18973 GCA_030248245.1 Trissonchulus sp. WLG1_4 | reverse complement strand
TAGTGTCGAGATAGCATTCGATTTTGCTCGACTATAAAACTTTTTCAGTGAAAGATATGTCATTGTTATTTATATATTCTAAAAATATGTTTCAAGGCAAATATTTTTTGCCAAGTTTCAGCAAAATTGATGGAGCATACAGTTAGCAGTGAAGCCGCAAAGTCGGAAAAATGACGTTTTGAAAACCTATTCACATTTGATATTTTCGTCACAATTAAAAAAAAATAGGTATATATGTGTATATATTTAGATGTAATTTAGGTACTGGCATATATATGTATATATATGTAGCCAGTTACAGGTAAAATTATACCAAATTTAGGTGAATTATGTAAATTAACAAGGGAATTAATTTTGAAATTCAAACTGTCTATTTTAAATACCATCCCTAAGTGAACTTAACGTCTGACTTGCTGGCAACAGAGAATTTTGATAGGAAACAGAAAAACATGTATATATCTGTCAAAAATAATCTATACAAGCATTTTTGCCCAAAATTAATGATATAACCATAACGAATAGTTTCATCCAAATAGCAGAACTTGAGTAAGGCAAAACGTTTTAAATCGTAAAAATCATTGTGCAATGTATATATATATATAATTTGTACTTGCTGAGTATACAGTTATATATAGGTCAGTTCACATTCAATTGCTAAAATCCATGTTTAAAACTTAGTGTATAAAATAAATTCAATTTAATAATAGAAATCCATTTTAAAGTTTCTAACTAGTGGAGTATTGTCTGCAACACGATTCAATACACCCACGTTTATTTTATTGTAAATATAGGTAAGGTAGAACATTTTTTTAAAATTTAATTGAAAAATCTATTCTATTAAAATGAGCTATTATGTCTTGAAAAATTACACAAAGACTTCAAAATGTGTCTCAATATATTTTTAAAAATATGCGTTCATTCATTCATTCATTAATGCACAAAAACTTGATAGACAAATATAATAGTATAAATTAAATGAATTTAAATTAAATTAGGTATTAAACACCATCTTGCTGCAATACAGTACCGATCAAAATTACTTGTTGCAGACTCAAGAGTCAAAGCGGAGTCGGAGTCGCTTGATTTCGAAGTCAATGTAACTCCGGGGAATCAAGTGACTCCGACTCTGCTTTGACTCCGGAGTCAGCAGCAAGTAATTTCAATCGGTACTGTAGTTGACTATTTTTTTACTCTCTCACAAATGGGTTCCCTTACGGACAAGTATGAACCGTGCTTTGAGACAAACTCAACTTAGTTATTAGCTGAGACCTCAGGTTAGCTAGACGGTGGGTTTTGGAGCAAGAAATGGTTGGTTTGCGTGCCGCATATATTATTACTGGTGGCTGGAACCAAATCATATACGCCCATTAATACCAGTCTCCTCAAAATGCAGCATTTTGTATGAACTTTATCAAAACTCAGGTATTCAGAGTGAGTCACTGAATGCTGCCCAATTATATATGTGGTATTTTTGGAAGTAAAAATGAATACACAACGTTATAATGACTAAAATAAATTCAAGCTAGGTATTTTTTATCTAACTTTTGGCCAAAAATCGTCAAACTATGTACACAGCTACTAAATATAAATATAAATAATGAACAATCTACAAAATGCACAAGTAAATGCAGGTGATAGGGTGTAGTCCTTTTGCGAAATTGTAAAATTGCGTTATTTATATACATTGAGTTGAGGTATTGAAAGTTAATAAAGCTAAGTCTAATCCAGTTAATATAAATTATGAAAAGACTAATCTGACTCCTGTAGGTAGTATAACTCAAGATTTCATTACCGAAATAAGCAATGGTTCAAATAGATACACATGAACTACACCTTGTGTTAGCGACCCCTGAAAGGTTACACGCAAAATTACACAAAAAAGTAAAATGAAAGTTGTAAAAATTGCGAAAATTAAGCGTAATGATTGAAAATTTGTGGAGTTTTGAACGGATAAGGTGAAAAAGTGGTGCAATTATAGAATATATTTTATAGTGACTTTTTAACCAACCTTGAAAAATATAACGCAAACTATTGTAACACGGAACAGCGAAAAATTTAAAGAGTGCAGTTTGTATCAGTGATATTTTAAAGCGTAATGGTTGCACTATAGAACGAAGTTAACGTTCGGCACTAAACTAGGTGTTACACCGGTTAAATAAATCTTGCTCCCAAAGTGTACGCATTGTATTCTTAATTCTGACACACCTAACTTGCAAGTAAAACAAAACTATTTCAATAGTGCCGAAATTAAGACCAATTTTGACGTAAGTATGTGACGATAAAAATAAAAAATGTCAGTTTTTAAAAATACTGAGGCGCCGTGTATCGAACCCGGGCCGCACGCGTCGACGTTGAGAATGCTAACCACTACACCCCTGCTCAAAGTCTGGTCCGTTTGATTTCTCATACATGTCTGTGTGTCAGAAGAGAGAATATTCGCGCTCAATCCCAATATAGAAGTATATTTTGATAAAGATAAATGTTAATTAGTTTAATTAGCTCTGAAATAATAAAATAGAGATCATAAGCCTAGAAACAATTAATTAGAACTCTTGGGATTCGATAAAATTCGATAAGGTTGTTGATAATTCAAAATCATGAGACTTTAGGTAGAATAAACAGTGAGAAATTAAATGGTTGATTCATGCTTACAGCCGTATGTCCGTTTAGCCAGTTAAATAAAAAAAGAATCGCATAACAAACATACTGAAAGATTTAGGGTTATTTTTTATACCATACAGTTAAAAATGATTCTGTTTTCGATTACGGAACGAATAGTTTTTGACGCAGCGCACATCAGTTCAAAATAACTTTTATATAATTCCAGTGGTCTTTTTTGGCGAAATAAGTTTTGCAGTAATAATCAAAAACTGGATATCAATGCAGATGACTCAAAATAATTTCGCAACGCTCGTAAAAATGCGTCCTATTCATTTTGTATTGCAAAAATGGCAGTAAACAAAATGAAAATGACAGTTTTGAGAGAACACAAATCCGACTAGACTACTTAACATCCTTATTCTCAGCTTGAAAACAGCGACTTATGCCTGTAGTGTCCTTTGTCCGTAAAGTTTGCCTATGTTCTTGTCCGTTTGTCCTTTCGAAGTTTCGGAGTTCAGGGATCTAGCTTGTGTTTTGTTGCGTTATTTCTGTGTGGTATGAGGCACAATGTTAACGTTATCAAAACCATAGTTCTGGAGCTGTATTCTCAAAATAACATATCTTAAAGGGTAGAGATATGGTAAAGTTAGGCTATTATTAGCCACTGATAAAGGTAAGAATAAAATTATATTTTCAGACAATGTGATAGCCAAAATTCCTTTTAAGACACGGGTCAAAATAGTGCTTTAATTTGCTCAGGAGCTAACGTTGAAATTTTGACCTCCACTGTTTAGGTACGTTAGCCTTTTTTCCTATACCCACGGATTAACTCCACTCTTAAATACCTTTACCTGTTGGTAAAAACAGCGTAACTTTAACCATAAGCTTTGAGAGTACTTCCTTGCAATAAAGCATTATAGAAACACTCTTCCTAAATAAAAAAGAATGCGATGTTCAAACAGAGCATTTAGCTAAGCATTGTGAAATTTATAAAAAATGAATAACAAAACATTACAAATTGCTATAAATATCGCAGCGTGTGAATCAGGCTTAACGTTAAGCTTTGAAATTAGCTCTGCTTAGAACTATAGAAGGTGGTATGAAACTGTACAGCGTTGTAAAGTGGTTACTGGTTAACACTTGATTGAGATACCGAAATGAAAATTCACAGTCACAATTCTACGAAACTAGTTCAAAGGGCTGCAAAAACAAAATTCTAAAATTTCGATGACTTTGTAAACAAACTAGGGAGTCCAACTCCGAGTTATACTTTTATAAATCCAGAATGACTAAGCTAAAAATACATAACTCGCTTGAAACTATTTATATCGCATAATATTGTTACTAATAAAGTTGATACAAAATTACGTAGGTTGTTGAGTAATGAATGAATAAACGAATAAATGAATGAAAAAATGCATGCAATGCGAAAAAGGGATTTAAAAGTAGAGTATGTAGTTACTCATCAGTAGTCACTTCCGTGACTTTTTTGATACTTTTATTTTGAAACTGTTTCGGTTTGAAAACCTTTTTCATTTGAAACTATTGACAGCATAAAATAATTCAAGCTTGTGTTAATTTTGGTAAGTTAACACATCCGTTGGGGGGTAAACTCTGGAATCATTACGTTGAAGGGCTATTTCTGCCGGAGCATCTTTCCGCAGATTAGCTAGAATAAAGAAGAGTGTCATACTTTTCCCTATTATGTACTCTTGCTATAGGGATGAAATAAGTCTGCATAGAGTCAGAGAAAAATAAAAAAACTTAAGAAAAATACGTCGTACAGAAGCCAGAATGTGTAAAGCAGGAAGAAAAAACGTAAATGTGACAAATTTTGAAAGCAAGCGTAAATAAAGAGTACAACGCTTAACATCGCAGCGGTCGGGCTTTTCTAATAAAAATTGTGTATAATGGTTTTAGAAATTTTCAAAAAACCGAAAACTAGTTTGTAGAAATTTGTGAAAATTCACGTGTTACATTCAAAATTACAGTGTAACATGTCCAAGCGTTGTAAACCTTCTAACACACTGACGTTCATGTTAAAATTATAAAAAGTGCTACTTCGGCCTATATTTTTTTCGAAATTACGGATCTACTGTATATAATCGTATCCAAAAAAAGTCTGCCGATTCAAAGGACAATATTTGACTTTGAAAGATTCTTTCGCTGAAAAGCAAAAAGTCTTTTTTGGCTGTGAAGAAAAATAAATTTGCGAAACGAGAAAAATGACATTCATATTAAATTAAGAGTTAATTCGAGGTCATGACAGACGCCACGAAAATTTGCGAAAGGTTTCAAAGTACCGCTAAACACAACACACAAGTGGATACGTGCGTACAATGTAGGAGATCTCGATGGAACTAATTTGCATATTAAAGTATGTGCCATAGTAGGCATACACATACGTAGGTTCGTTACTGTTAGCGAATTGGAAACTTTCTTGCCATGCAGTAGTGTACGTTCTGAACGTTTACCACTGAAGCATGCCAAGACTGACAAATCTTTGTCCCCTGAATGTCGGTGACAACTCCACTAAAGCCCGGTTCATACTTGTCCTTAAGAATATAGGGACAGGGACAAGGACAAATTTGGGACAGCTGCTGTGTAAAATGTAGGTACTTCATCGTTTCTGCTAATTTTTGGCATGGCAACAAGAATTCACTTAAAATTACTGCATGCTAAAAAATAGCAGAAACGATTGCGTCAATTTTCCACACCAGCTATCCCAAGTTTGTCCTTGTCCCTGTCCCTATGTTCTTAAAGACAAGTATGAACCGGGCTTTAGGCAGCGACAGTTTTACTGCGTGATTTCCACTTCAAATTACACATAATGAATTCCAAGCAAGCAAAAGAACAAACAGATTATTAACTAAATGCAAAAGAAAAATTGGCAAACGCCTAACAATGGAAACACTATAATACTGTGAATTAGCATTTAAACACAAAAAAGAAAAGGAAACAAACACAATAAGTAAAGTCCGATAAATGAAATAACAAACAAACAAATGTAAATTTAAAGGAGGGGGGTAGTCACGTTGCGAACATTTGGCGAGAGGCCGCCAGGCGTACTCCGACATCCTCTTCTATGTACCTGTCCTTGCTGGATTCGCACTTCCAGCGACCTTGTAGCATGATAGTTCTGTGAGCTACTTTGGCACGGTGGCAGGCTGTCGCTGCTCCTGACCGGAAGCTGTGGGTCCCGAATTTTGAAGGGTCAGCCCCACTCAGGATTGCAACCTGCTTGGTCAAGCGAGCAGCGACGGAGTAGGATATGGGCTGGCCAGAAGGGTACCATGTAGAGCCAAACCGTCGAAACGACTGAAAAATGAAAGTCTCAGTACCTGATAGGCCAGCTAGGAGGACAAATCTCTGAAGGAGTGTGACTGGGCACGCAGGCGTAGGGTTGCTGGATATGAATACTTGGTTGCCATGGCGAAACCGGTCAGTTTTTGACTGCGGCAGGTATATAGTCATGTACGAGTTGTCCGCGGCTATTGTAATATCACCTAGGCGGATTTGGGAGACCTCCGAATGCGGACGTGAAAAAGAGGAGCGTCCTTGCTGGCCCAGATTTTGGCAATTGTTTGTATCATAGATGGCGTGAAACAATTTTTTCTAATTGGAGCCTTGCTGATTAGACGCCTTAAAGTGGTAGTGTCGCCAAAGCAGTTTTGCTCATAGGCTGCAAAATGAGAACTTTTTTGCTTTGAAATTGTACGTTCACTGAGAAACTAGTGAAATGCCATATGGTGTCATATAAATACTGCCAGACACTAGACTACCAATATCAACCAATATTTTTAACCAATCACCATTTGTGAGCCAGACATCACACAATAGAGACATAAAAGTTCAAAAAATCAAGCCAGATATCAGATTAGCCAGCTTGTGACGTACATGTAATGTTTTGATGCACAATTTTTTGCCACAAATAAGAAAAATAAAAATTGAAGGTGTTTTCTTTTGATTTCAAAATAAGTGTCTAATTTTTTCACAATTTATCATTTTTGCTGTGAGTACTTTACAGGTTACGCACAGTTTTACAGTTCAAACAGGCATTACTCCACAACCACTCAAGCAATTTTTGTGTTTGTGTGCATAAACTAGAGCATATTTGCTTTGACTTTCTGTAAAGAGACTAAACAAAACGTTTTTTAATTGTGACGAAATTATCGAATGTGAATAGGTTTTCAAAACGTCATTTTTCCGACTTTGCGACTTCACTGCTAACTGTATGCTGCATCAATTTTGCTGAACCTTGGCAAAAATATTCGTCTTGAAACATATTTTTAGAATATATAAAGAACAATGACCTATCTTTCACTGAAAAAGTTCTGTAGTCGCGCAAATTCGACTGCTTTCGCGACACTACCCCCTTAAGCCATTCAGGATGAGGGAGAGGGTCGTGTCTGAGGTGGGGTTTTTGTGAGGTCTGGGCACTGAGACCTGTGGCGAGGCTAGTTGGGGTGCGCCTGCGAGCTTCGTGGCGGTTTTCAGGTCCTGTTTGAATTCTGAAGAAAAGCCTCGCATCATTGAGACCGATTCCATAGTGTTCACTATCTGCCAACCGTGACGGTCGGCTACCATTAGCTGCATCTGCTGGTTGCTGAGCTGAGTTTGGGCTCGGTCAAGGGCGGACTGGGCGGTTCGGACGTGTTTCCCCCCGTGGGACTTTTCCAGGGCATAAATGGCCGCTTGTACCTCCTTCAGGATGTCTTCATTAAGTCGGTATTGATGTTGTGTATTGGTTTGCCGGAAAGTGAGGGATTCAGAAGGAGAGAGTTTGACAGAGTCTTTATCTTTGGCCTTGCGTTTAAGTCGAGGCTTTGCACGGGGAGAACTGTCAGTGGAGGATGAAGAGGAGGAGGAGCTTCTTCGCTTTTTTCAACGCTTGCGCCTGGGACTGCGTTCACGGGTTGGCGCAGGGAGCATAGCGTTGTATCCCCCACTGAGGTGCGGCTTGAGCGAGGGAGGCTGGGTAGGTTGGATATCCGGCTGTTGGGTACGCCGGGTATGCGTAGGGCCAAGAGTACATAATAGGGAAGAGTATGACACTCTTCCCTATCCTAGCTAATCGGCCCGGACGATGCTCCGGCCGAAATAGCGCTTTTACGCCTTGATTTCAGGGGGGGGTACCCCCCCCTCGAATCATGACATGTCTTGATTTCAGGGGGGGGACCCCCCCCCCTCAAAACCGGGAAGTGTCTTGATTTCAGGGGGGGGTACCCCCCCCCCTCGTTTCAGCAGACTGCCAGCTCGAAATCGGTGGTGTCTTGATTTCAGGGGGGGGGGTCCCCTGGTTCCAGCACACTGCCACGGTGATGTCTTGATTTCAGGGGGGGGGTACCCCCCCCTCGTTTCAGCACGTTACCAGCTCACCATAGATTTCATGCTGGCAGTGTGCTGAAACCAGGGGGGGTACCCCCCCCCTGAAATCAAGACACCACCGATTTCGAGCTGGCAGTCTGCTGAAACGAGGGGGGGGTACCCCCCCCTGAAATCAAGACACTTCCCGGATTTGAGGGGGGGGGTCCCCCCCCTGAAATCAAGACATGTCTTGATTCGAGGGGGGGGGTACCCCCCCCCCTGAAATCAAGGCGTAAAAGCGCTATTTCGGCCGGAGCATCGTCCGGGCCGATTAGCTAGGATAGGGAAGAGTGTCATACTCTTCCCTATTATGTACTCTTGGTAGGGCTGATGAAAAGGAGGCGCGTGCGGTCCCCAGTAGGGTTGTGGCTGAGCGCAGAAACCAGACAAATACGGATTTTGGTTGGTGGCAGCAACAGCGGGGGTTTGTCGGCTTGATGCTACTTCGGCGGTGAGAGTGGGGTCATTTTCATTAGGGTTAGGCTGACCAGTTTGGGGATATCCCAGGTCGTCTAGGGCCTGGGAGACGAGGTTTGTGGTGTTGGCGAGGTTTTGTGAGGCAAGGTGAGGGTTCGGAGCAGACATAATATGCGTGCCAATTGAAATAAGTGTCGGTCCTTCTTGGCTGAAAATATCAAAAACACAGCGGACAACAAAGTTGGTTTGATATCTTATTGGGGTTTGGGCTAGCCGAAAATGGGGGGAAGGAATTTCGAAAAAATAAGAAGAAGAGAAGACAAAAGAAAATGCAGTTGAAGCTTCTGCTTAGATGGCTGGGAGGAGTTGAGGGGTTAAGGGTTGAGAGTTGTTTGACATTGAACGCGGAATTTAAGTTTTGTGCAAAAAAGGTGGAGGAAAAAAGATTTCCCTAACAGTTAATCTGCATGAAAAACAGGAGGGGGACAAAATGAAAGATAAACTGGGGACAAAATGAAAGATAAACTAACAAAACTGTAAAGCCGTAATACAACTGATTAAAACTTGTACAGAGCATTGAAAAACCTGCCGTTTTCCAGAGGATGTACGCTGAACACTGATAGGTGGCGAAAACTTCGTTTTCGCAAACTTCATTTGCATAATGAATGAGTCAGCTGATGATTCATTCATTGTGTTCATGTGTCGCTGCCTAAGTTTCAATTGTCAAATGCAATAATAATAATTATTTCAATTCTGCAATACTAATTACTAAGTAACTCGAAAGAAGCTGAGACTATGGCAAAAGTTTTCAGCAGATTATAAAACAAAATTTGCGAGGCAATTGGAAACAATTTACAAGCATTTTGAAACTTTGAAGCTGAACAACAGGCTCCAAGTTTCCTACAGTACCGACCAAAAATATTTGCTATAGACAATGCAGTCAAAGTCATTTGATTCCGGAGTCGTATAGTTAACCTGTATTTTGACGCCAGAATCAAGTGACTCTGCTTTGACTCCGGAGTCTGTAGCAAGTAATTCTAGTCGCTACTGTATTTATGATTGTTTACAAACGTAGAATAGGTGAATCTCAGCAAAAGTAACCGAGACAAATTGTACAAAGTGCTGCAATCATTTTTTACTGTTTTTTGTCAGCGGACACAAACTGTTGCTCGATTTTTATGTAAAACCAGTGTGGTCCAGTGGCTAGTGTGCTAGACTTCAGTCAGACATGGTTGCATGATCGAATCACATTTGCGACTTGCTCACATTTACTTTTGGAGTGAGAAATCATGCATTCTTGACGGAAATGGCTCATGGTAAACTAATAGAAGTTAAGTGTGCGGATCTCACCTAACACCTGTCTTTTTATTTTTTTCTATTTTAATATTAATCCTGTAAAACTAGTCGGCCAATCAGAATGTCCTTGCCCCCCCCAAGGGTGCTTGTTAAATTTAGACTTGCCCTACCCCTACGATCTAGTCTGTGACAGAGAGCTTTCTACAGAAACACAGCTACGCAAAACCCTATGTACCTTTAAGCTGCTATTTGAAGAAAAGAAGTAGTCATTAAACGCCTAAAACAATTCACTGTGAACAATTAAAATGAAGGTACTAATAGCTATATATGCGTCTAAGCTGGTCATTTTTGCAAACAGAAATAATTAGCTTTTCACGTAATTATTATGCATTCGTAAACATGTTTACAAACTTCTGGCTAAAGTTACACACAATGTTTTGAAATGAAAGCTCCCCCTGGATAGACTATTCTGATGATACAAAGTCGAAAAGGGGGGCTGGTATCAAAAAAGTCATGCCTTTGTTACCTACTCCCTCAAAAAACGACGTAAAAGTGCTATTTCGGCCAAGCATTATTCAGACCAATTAGCTAGAATCAGATTAAGCGTCATACGATGATACGAGTAAACGACTTTATTTACTTACAGTCGAATTTGCAAACTTACAAAAATTTGCTAGACTAGCCTAAATTTGCAGCTGCTTTATTTGGTTCTAAAACTGAGATAAGTTGTTACTGCCACAGTTTTTGAGGAACAGGAGTGTGTTTATTTGTTAGAGCTTGACTATTCTTTATAAATAACATTTTTTGTGTTTATACACAGTTCTTCAGATTACGGTCAGACACAAACAAGAAATCGTGCACTCGCTTGTTGCACTGTCACACGTGCGTGTCTAGCACAACACTATTCGCTTCATTTTCATGTATCACCAACTTAATAACACAATACCCCCTGCAACTATAGGGAAACTAGGGACCCCCCTCACTATAGGCTATTTCTTCGCACCCCCGACCGCTCAGGCAAGGTTAGGGGGCACTGCGGGGGGGGGGCGAACTGGCTGTAGCCTATTTCGCTATCGCCCCGATGCCGATAGTCCCGGCAATATAGCATTAACAGCACTCTGTCGCCGCTATCGATGTGGTTATAGCCGCTATGTATATTAGACGAAAGTCAGGCAATAAATGCAGGTATTGCAAAAATCGCCCGTTTTAAGAGCGGGATTCACTCTTCAGTTGGTAGTGCATGAAAATGTAACCCACACAATTGATGCTATTGTAAAGAAAAGGGAGGGGGAATCTTACAGACAGTATCATCATCAAAGTGACCCAGGGGCAAGTGGAATTCGAACCACTCATCTCTGGATCTGCATACCAGCGCTGTATCGTTGAGCTACTGGGCCGATGATGAGCTGTCGTAAATCCTTCTAAGTTCTCTAGGTGTCTATGTTACTTCACAGTATAAGTTGCTTGTCACATGGTTTTAAAACAGCAACACTTATTTTTAGACTGGGGAGTGGTGCGGATCGAACTCATATAATTTTGATTTCCGATCAGGCGCCCAATGGGTTGATTCTAATTCACAGCCGTATGTCCGTTAGCGTTTAGCCGGAAAGAATTACGTCTTGATAATCACAAGCTAATCTTATATTCCATTAGTGGAGGGATTATTTAGTAATTTTGATAGCTGAACGGACATTCGGCTGTAACTACGGGTCGATTCATTGATTCTGTACCGACATTGGGACATACGGACAAACTGAACAACACAATGTCGGTTCAATACATAACTTCCGTCCGTTCAGCTAAACGCACGTTTGCTCTTCAGCCGTATGTCCGTTCACCTAGTGTTTGTGACCGCCGCCGGCCGGCGAAGAAGTTCGGCCGGCCGGCCCTGTGGCGGCCGATATTTTTGGACAAAACCAATTGATTCAAATCCACAGTGTCATTTTCGCATAACTTAGCCTGCCGGATTGTTATGCCGGTGTCACGGTGTAAATTTTCCCCCGGTGTAAATTTTCCCCCCGGAAAAATTACCTCGGGGTAAATTTTCCCCCCGGAAAATTTGCACCGGGGTAGATTTTCCGGGGGGAAAATTCACACCAACCATACAATTAGACTATTTTGAACTTATTTTCTCAAAACTAGCGATTTTGGCGATAAATTTATTTATTTTTATGTATTTTTATTTAATATTTTAAATTTGCTCCGGGTTAGATTTTACGGGGGGAAAATTCACACCAATTAATAATTTGACTGTTTTCAACCTTATTTTTTCAAACTTGGAAATTTTGACGACTTTCGTTCAGTGTAGCGGCTGTGGAGATGGCCACAGCGATAGCTGCGACGGATTGATGCTTATTACCATATCGACGTGGCTACCACGATAATGGCAAATTTGGCTAACTAAGGCCAAGTCGCCTGGAATCGGCACGTGTCGCTGCAACTGCGGGGCAATTTTGGCAATTTTAAGGGTCGATTCATACTTTTGTACGTACTTTGGGACAGACGGATGAAAGGACGTCCACATATACTGAATGTCAAAACCGCTGTTCGATTCATACTTTGGGTCGTTCAGTCGTATGCCCGTCCGTATTCGTACTTAAATTCATCCGTAGTAAAAACGGCACAGTTTCATTTGTCTTATGTCCGGCAAAGTTAAATTCAGCTCAACGCTGCCAAAATTTTAAGCATACCGACGGACAAACAAACAAAGTATGAATTGCACCTTATTGTCCGTATGCCCGTCCTTCCGTATGTACAATGTATGTACCTATTAATGTTTTATTTTAAAATGTTTTAATCAAAAGTGAAATCATTGAAACAAATCAGTTCACCGCTGGTAGATTCGTTCGTTATCAGCTGCGAGTTCAAATTGGAAGCGCAAGCACTCAAGTCTGAAGGGACTTAGACTTAACAGACGTATATTATGGTTTTGTTATATTGCATCGAAAATTTTTCGACAACAACAAAATAGTTCAAATAAATTTGAAATTTTTACCGCAATATGCACATCAAGAAAAAAAATTGATTCCAAGCAAGTTTTGTTCATTTATGATAAAAATAGTCGTTGAAAACAATTAACTCGCCAAAGCCAATCACTCATAAATGCTACCTTAAAAATGTGATGACCAAAAACCTTGATTAAACCCTTTTTTGCCCTTCTTATAAATGCATTAGTTTTCAAATAATTTCGCGACAAATAATGCTAAAATGAAAACTTTTGCATGTTAAGCTTTCCTTCACGGCAGCACATTTTGAGCCTGCTGAAATATGCTCTTAGGACTGGACCACTGGAGAGTGGAGGGGGCTTAGAGAATTACATATATGTGTGTGCGGGCTTTCACTTGCCTCATCGGTACACAACACTGTTCAGAGCCCGATTTATTGAAGCATCTGTCGTTGAAAAAATTTTCAAGCGCAAACATTTTCAACGACGACCACTAATTATCCTGTAATTCTGTGTTAAATTCAGCGTTTGCCAATGTTTCAATGAATCTTAATTTTCAACATTGAACAGTTTGCTTCGAAAATAACGGGCCCAGATAATCTATGTATGATATATACTATGCTATTACCATAGCTTCGAAATTCATTGTCTTTTGTCTAGTCTAAAGTTATCACAGCCTAAAAATTTATATGTTGATAAAAATAAATAAACAAAAATACATAAATACAAATAAATTTATCGCCAAAATCGCCAGTTTTGAAAAAATAAGTTCAAAACAGTTAAATTATATGGTTGGTGTGAATTTTCCCCCCGGAAAATCTACCCCGATGCAAATTTTCCGGGGGGAAAATTTACACCGGGGTAATTTTTCCGGGGGGAAAATCCACAGGGGGGAAATTTTACACCGTGACACCGGCCTAATTTTATCAGTCGGTTGAATCTGACTGGCCTGCCGGTGTTTTAATCCTGATCTAATCCTAATCCTGATTTAATCCTAATCCTGATTTTAGCCGGCGACCATCAGGCCGGCCGGCCGGCCGAAAATTCCGGCCGGTCACAAACACTACGTTCACCCCCGAATTCAAAAGTACTATTTCAGAAGAACGAGCCAAGGCATATCTGTCTGTTGTCTGCCTGTCCTACGTCCGTTTGGCCGTAACCTAATAACCTATACATCGGCCCTAAGACCTGTTCATACTCGGCCCAATGCAACTAATGCAACTTAAAAGAAAACTTTTCCAAAGCCAAATTTTCGCATGAGGATGAATAGACAGTATCAAGGCCAGTTAGGTAGCATACATGTACACGAGGTCTCGGTCTGGGGGCTTGTCCCAGAAATTTTAGGGGGGCTTGTCCCGAGTTTTCGCCGGCTTGAGCGGACAAAAACGCAGACATTTCGAATTTTTACCGAAAAAAGGGAAATTTTCGGTAAAATTTTTTCGCCATTTTTTCGCTTTTTGCTTTTTTTGAAGCATTTTACGGCGATCTGAGGCAATATTTGAGTTTTCGGGCACCTTTCTTGGAGGGGGCTTGTCCCGGTGGGTCAAATCTGAGGGGGGCTTGTCCCAGAATCTCAAATCTGGGGGGGGGCTTGCCCCCCCATGTACATCTGTGCCAGTTAGTATCCGAAAAAGTAGACCAAACGATTTATGCTTCACAACAGCTGACCGAAAATTGTCCTTGTCTCCGTCCGTATGTCCGGACAAGACTGTAAACCGGATCTTATCCACACTATCTTCAAGAGTACATAATAAGGACTCTATCCAATTATGTACTCTTGGGGCCAGTGTACATAAAGCCCTAATCCTATTATGTACTCTTGCTATCCCCTATCCACACCACCACAACGTCAACGCATATTTATTCTCCAAAACATTCAACAGAGCAACAATAACAAAACCATCATTTCATAATAATAATAATCAATATAATATTTCTATACTCTTAGTGTGGCGCCGTGCTCACGATGCTGACTTGCCAGACTCGGATCTGGTTATCGGAGAATCCAGCGAACAGGGTTTGTCCGTCACTGGACCAAGCCAGACACGTGCACTGGGGCGGGGTGGCTTTGCTGCTCGCCGACAACACGTCTGGTTTTAGCTCGTCAACCACTCGCTTGTCTTCCAAATCCTACAATAGTAGAGCAAAAAAGTTAAACCATTATTATTTAACTTAAAGTATTAAGCTATTTAAATGACATTTTTCTATAAGTCAAATTATTAAAAAACTCTTTCTATACATTCAATTAAAGTAAAGATGTCAAAATCTAGGATTAAAGCGAAGCAAATTAAATAACTTTTTTATTTAAAAGTAAAGAAGTCTAAGCTAAAGCATGACCCTTTATCGTGTAACTGTTAGTTTGAAGTATAACTTGAGTATAATCAACGGCGTAGTCCTTTAATCTTTTTGCCTTTGTATCAGAATCGAAAATCTGGGAGAGGGGGTCTTAATCTGTGTATACCTAACTAACTAAACTACCTAGGTCCGTCATGATTGAGAAACTTGCCTAAAAGTTGGCCGTGTGTTATTGTAGTGTGGAAAAGTTATCTTCCAATCGCTCATGTTTCACTACGTCACACTAATTTGGTACAGTATTATTAACCAAACAAATTTATCCGCTGAATCCAACTTTAAATTATACACCCAACTAAGTGTCTATTCATACCTACTACCGTATATTCGTTCATTACGAGATAAACGCGCCACCAATAGTATACAAGATTATGTCGCAGGTTTTGATGGCTGAACAGACATACAGCTGTAAAAGTATGAATGGACTCTAAACGCAAGTCGGCAGTACCCAAATTTTGATGACGGGTCCCACGGCGGCGCAGAGCCAGTATCGGTTGGGGCTGAAGGTGAGCGCGTTGATCTCCGCATTTCCCTCCAGTGTGTACAAATGCTTGCCCTCGTTCAAGTCCCACAACATCGCCATGCCATCCTGAAATACACACAAACACACGTGGGGACCCCAGACAAAATCGAGGGGCCGAGAGGAGGGTCCTGAATATATGGGCAAAATTTAGTAATTATGGCACTTTTCTGGGAAAGGTTTACAAAGTTTTGCAAAATTTAGGGTATTTTTGGTCGATCAGGAGGGGGGTGGTGTCACAGGGAAATTTTTCCCCCGTGAAATTTTTCCCCCCGGAAAAATATCCCTAGGGAAATTTTTCCCCCCGGAAAAATTTCCCTAGGGATATTTTCCCCCCATTATATGGGGGGAAAAATTTCCCTGACCAAAATTTTAGTACTATTTAACAATTGCTATGTGGTCAGCCAAGTAAACATTCAATTTTATTATATATTATTGTAAGTATAACATACCCATTCACGTACCTTTAAGATACCATAGATTTAAGGTAACATAATAGATGCTTTAATTACTGAAACTACATACTAATAGCTAGTGTTGAAACTATTGCTAAAGCTCTTGAACCATAACCATGACCATTACCTTTCACCATGACTCCGCGCTTACGGGCGGGCGGGGTCTTGATTACCTCACGGGCTGGTAACCCACGCTTCAAATTTGTTTGACCCAAATCCAACCAGGGTGGACGCGGGTCGTGGGAGCCCGCGGGATGGGTTGGGTCGGAAACCTTGAGCCGTGGGTCGACCCGCGGCTACCCACTTCAGGGCCCGGTTTCATAAACAATGAATCGCGATACATTAGTAACACTGGTGCAGCATAGAAAATCACGTATAACTTGGCCATTACACAATATTTCTGCTAGAAATTTTCATGACAGGCAGCCAATATTTTACACCACGTGTGGTTCAAATCTCATAAAAGTCAAGTTATCCAGTGAAAACTATAGCTAGCTTGAAGTCAGTCATTAGTTGCAAATATTAGTGATTTTTTCGGAACCACTAGGATTTACTAATATTTGGAACTAATGAATGACTTTGACTTAGCTAGACTTTTGTCTGCATCGAGCAAATGTGACAAAAGTATACACACACATTATCTAACATATTGGCAATACGTCGTAAAAATTTCCAACAGAAGCATTAAGTTAACACAGTTATAACTTATTTTCTAGCTTATATCAGTGTTACTAATGAATCGCAACTGATCTTTTATGAAACCGGGCCCAGGCCGCGCGGGTCGCTAAATTTTTTCTGACCCGCGAAACCTGAAAAAAATTACCATGTCCGACTCCAATTTTACAAAAATTTGAGTATATACTGCGTAATAGTGCCATTAGTTTAACCCTTTCATGCCTAAAGGATCATGGGAGATACCACATGATGAACTACCATATCTGGGGCTATGCAACTTGACTAGTGTATTCAAGCGACAGTATCTTTTAACCGTTTTTATGGGGAATTGTAGGTCTTCGCATTTTGCCGGCAATTTTTACTCCTACTGCCACTCATGTGCAAATTTGACTTTTTTTATCGCAAAAGTAGTGTTTTCTTTACGGCCACATTATGAAATTCGAATGCAACTCTGGCCGTCTGCTTTTTGTGCATCATATACAGCGTATAACGCAGTTTATTTCTAGCATTCAACTATGGCAGGCGCATAGTTGCTGTGTTGATACTCTAGGGTGAGGTACATATGCCTGAGCGATGGCACAAATTTTTACAAATTCTCAACTTTGAGCGCTTATAACTCAAAAACGGTGCGTCCTAGACCCTTAATCGACTCACTGTGTTTTGTTCACCATTCATTTCTTTATCGAACGGTCGTTTTGCGAAGTTTCTACGACGCACGTAGCTCGAGCAATGTCCAAAAAACTAGAAGGTGTCAGACTGAGGCTGTCTGTCAGTGATACTCTGGGCATTAAAGGGTTACAGTAGCAATGTGAATGCAGCCTACTGGTGTGCAATGTGCAAATTGTAGGTACATGGGCCGTGTCTTCTGCAATTTCTTTACGGCTGGCTGAGCATCGATTGTGAAAATTGTGCAAAATGACACAAAATTCTCAGAACGGTTTCATAAATTTAAAAAAAAATGTCAAAATCGTTGCTTTTTGGCCCAAAAGGGTGAAAATTGCGTCACTTTTATTCCTGTACAGTTTCAGTAATTAAAGCATCTAGGATGTTACCTTAAATCTATTGTTATCTTAAAGGAACGTGAATGGGTATGTTATACTTACAATAATATATATTAAAGTTGAATGTTTACTTGGCTGACCACATAGCAATTGTTAAATAGTACTAAAATTTTGGTCAGGGAAATTCTTCCCCCCATATAATGGGGGGAAAAATATCCCTAGGGAAATTTTTCCGGGGGGAAAAATTTCCCTAGGGATATTTTTCCGGGGGGAAAAATTTCACGGGGGAAAAATTTCCCTGTGACAGTGGTCCCAAAATACGGCAGGAGAGCCCCTTCAAAATTTCAACACTGTTACATGTATGGCCACAAAATATTGCTGATAGTCACAAAGCAATTTTAACTTGAATCCAGTCTAAGTCGACCCTGTGAATAGATAAAATTTACGGATGCTGAAATTCATAAAGCTTAATGTTTAACTTATGCTCTTGAATATTCATACGGCCATTCACTTTTACACTCATACATGTATGAGGGGGGGGGACCACCCCCCAAATCGAGGACCCGGGGGGGAGGGTCCCCAACATTTGGGCAAAATTTAGACAAAACGGCACTTTTTGGCGAAATTTTTAGAAAATTTTGCAAAATTTAGGGTATTTTTGGTTGATCAGGGGGGGAGGGTCCCCAAAAGTTGGCCGGAGAGCCCCCCCCCCCAAAATTTTGACCCCGTTACATGTATGTTTACACTATTATATACCTTCGGTTTCAGTAATTTTCAGGAAACTACACTAGGTGAATCAATACAAAATCGTCATATATATAAATGATATAAAGGCATTACAATTCACCAATTTTGCATTTTAACAACTGTAAGACTTGTACAGTTGAGCAACAGGCCCCTGACCATTAAAGCACAAAATATGAATTGGCGTGCCCATGTGGCCGAGTGGTTATGGCATTCGATTTCTAATCTGAAGGTTGGAGGATCCAATCCTGGCTACTCGGCTGTACGTAGTCTCATTGAGCAAGAGATTAGGGCCACATTGCTCCTGCCAACCCAGCAGTCCATCCTCATCTGGTTGGTAAATGGGTATCACAATAACGTGGAAAGGTAACAGGGGTCCGTGTAGGGCATTATGCCTTGAGGGGCTGGCCCCCCTCCACGGATGTAGTCACTGTTGAAGTGGCACCCCTGACGTTCCAGGGCCTTGTAACGGAAATGAGCACCGCACCCGAGGGCGGACAAGCCAAAGGTTAGTTCTCTATCCGCGGGTTACCTTTACTTTTTATAAACTGGGCCTACGTTGACTACCAGCAAATACTCCAAAACACAATACCTTTCCACC
>JASANF010018670.1:0-39731 GCA_030248245.1 Trissonchulus sp. WLG1_4 | reverse complement strand
AGAGGAGCAAAAAAGCTTAGCTTTTAAGACATGGTCTCGCGATATGGACTTACTGTCAAAATTTAGATATGATCAGTTAAACGAATTGTTTAAGCGTGAATTGAGAGCTTTTCAATGCTTTTATGAAAAAACTTTAGCCTCTAAGCCTAATAAGAGACACTTTTTTTCGATATGCCAGCCAAAGGGTTAAACCGAGGTGTGGCATCCCCATCCTAAAGGATAGTGTAAATTTTGCAGTGTCCGATCGTGATAAGGCAAATCTATTAAACAATCACTTCTCCTCTGTTTACACGGTTGACGATTGCCTTCCTGTTGACTGTGATCACCTGCCTGTATTTACGAGCTTTGATAACTTGACCTTTGATGTCTTGGATGTTTAAAAATTTTTGTATGGGTTGAATAATAGTCTTGTTACCGGGCCAGATGATGTTCCATACATGTTTTATCGAACATTTGCTACTGAACTTGCTTTTCCAATATTTTAGATCACTGATTTTGCTTGAGTGGTGAGTTAGGATTGGTGAGTCTATATCTTCTTGGAGTGACGTTACCAGTGGGGTTCCACAGGGTTCTGTTTGTGGCCCAACGCTGTTTCTGTTCTATATTAATGATGCAATTCAATTGTTCAATAAGGCCAGTTTGTGGTTTGCTGACGACTCAAAAATATTTTTTGGTGGCAATGTGAGATATAACCTTCTTCAAGACGCTCTGAATTCTTTCTTTTTGTGGGCTAAAACTTGGCAAATGTCTATTTCTATCGAAAAGTCATTTGTTTTGCATTTGGGTCGGTTAAATCTGGAACTCACATATTGTGTGGATAACTCTCCACTTGTGAATGTGTCTGTATGCACTGACCTTGGGGTACTGATTACATCCAACTTGAAGTTTTCAGAGCATATCGCTAAAGTTGCCAAAAAGGCCTTGGGGATTTTATACCTTGTAACAAATTCTTGTATTACCAATGATATTGTTGTTCTTATTACTTTGTTTAAATCTTATGTTAGACCTGTTATGAAGTACGCTTTGTGAGGTCTGGAATCCTCATTTAGTAAGGGATATCGATGCGCTTGAGAAGGTGCAAAGAAGGGAGTTTACCAGACATTTTAATGAGCTCAGGGATATGGAATATGCGGATCGTTGTAAAGCACTAGGTTTACAGTCATTAGAGATCAGGAGATTGGTTCGGGATTTGGTTCTTGCTTACAAGATTATTCATGGGCTTGCAGTTTTAAACCCACATGAGTTTTTTTGTTCTAATGATCAGACCAGAACCAGGGGGCATTCATTGAAGTTGAGAATGCCGAAATGTAGTATTGATCTGACTAAGTTTGCTTTTTTCTCTAGAGTCGTTTCACCGTCGAATTGTCTTCCTGAGAGTGTAGTGTGTGCTTCCTCGGTGAGAAAATTTTAGTGAAGGTGTCTATGATAATGCTGCATTGTTGTTACGATTTTTGAAAATTAATAAATTTGTTTAACTGGTTTTCATGGTATTATCCGCTTTTGTTATTATTTTGAAGTAAAATTCTTCTTCACACTCAGATGACAGTGCGCATAAGCATTAAAGTGAAGAGCAAGAGTGAAGATTGTGCAGTATACATTGTTATTGATAACCTGTATGGGGGTCTGGGGGCGAGAGCCCCCAGAAGCCGGGCGATTTTTTTGATTTTGAAACACGTTCTTCATTTTAAACCTGCTATTTCTATATTAAATTGTACAGCTTGATTTTTGCAGACAAGTTTTTGAAACGTATTCTTGTGCAATTTTTTCAGAGTTTCAGCCATTTTCTACACATTTTCGACCGTGCAATAATCATGGAGTCGCGCAGTATAAAATAACTACCATTTACGTAACGCCTATTTTGTCAGCTTTGCACCCTCATGCAAAATAGAATGCAAACGTTTCACTACTTAAATGTGCACTGTCTTGCACAAGTTACCGTTAGTCAACACTTCCATTATCATTATTAATAGGATAGTGTATATATATATATATATTAATTATTTTTGGTTTTTAGTCAAATGTTGCCATTTTTTTGTATGAAATACTCTATGGATGTGAATCAAACTTTGGTGGAAGGGTCCCCCCCTTGAGTGATTGTGCCCCCCACCTTGGTGACCCCGTGACCCCTCGGGGGGCCGGGTCACGTGACCCTCAAAATGAAATTGAAATGAAATTGAAAATGAAATTTCGAAATTGAGATTTTGATGTTTCTGGGGGTAATTTGGCCCCCTACACAAGAGCTCGAGGTCCATTTTAGGCTAGGACCTACCTGCACCCCCCTCTGACCCCCACAGGGTACCCCCCCTGGGGGTCCAGGGGTCCTAGGGGTCAATTTTTCGAAATTGAGATTTTGATGATTTTAGGGGTAATTTGGCCTCCTGGAACACGAATCCGGGGCCCATTTTTGCCTACAACCCTCCGTGGACCCTGCCAAGGCCCCCTCCCTAAGGTACCATGCCCAGGGGGCCAAAGGGGTCAAATTTTCGAAATTGAGACTTTGATGTTTCTAGGGGTAACTTGAGCTCCTGAACACGAACAGAGGGTCCTTTGCTTAGAATAGAGGGTTTTTGCTTAGAATAGAGGGTCCTTTACCCACTGTCGGCAACCCGTTGTAGCCACCTGACTAGTTTTTATTGTTATTATGTAGTTTAAGCTTTTATATCAATTCTACAGTTATATGTATTAACTAGAGTTATATATATGGTTGTTTTGTAACATTTTATGATTCGTATTGAATATTAGTAGTTATATAATGTCTATATAATAATAAGACAATGTTAAGTTGGAATACACCATTACTCATCTGTAATTTTCGAGAAAAATGTCTATAAAACACAAAAAATACAAAAATAGATTGCGCGTAGAGAAATTTAAATGAAATACCTGTATATATCTGTAGAGTATTAATACTTTATATACACCTGACCTGACCCGAAGTCCTGAGTGCTAGTAAGCGTCAAAAATGTTTTTCCTAATTATTCGCGCGAATAGGGTGCAGAAAGCACTAACGTGTCGGGCGACTGCTATTCTGACGCAACTCTTGTCTGCTTGCTGACAAGCTTATTAGCATTTTTCCGCTATAAGATCAGCCAACTTTCCTATTCTACCACACTGCTGCCCTTGGTGAAAGGGCATTTTTATAACAATTTTGCTTGCGCTTGTATCAAAATCAAGGGGGTGTCCCGGACCCCCCAATACCCCCGAGTTAAGCTGTATATGTATGAAGATGTTACGGAGAGGCGCCCCCTCGATCAAAAAATTTACAGTGTCCGTGAATATGTAGACTCATAAACTCAATATCTCAACTCATTAACTGTAAATTCATGAAAGTTTGTCGTAAAATTATTGTGTGAATAAGCATTTTTGAGCCGTTATAACGGTACATTCGGAACTCAGTTATTATATTTCATCATTTTGCTTAGGATAGTTTACATCCTGTTAATTAAATTAAAAATACTTTGGTCATTCAGTTTTGGTTTTATGCGGTTTCAGGAGGCTCACCGTCTGTCCTACGAGAATATGCGCGATATCATTGCGGTCGGCTTTGATCGGCCAAAACGTTCATTTTCTCCAACCTGGAGTACATTGGCCAGTGCCCAGACTTCTACCAGAACATGATCCGAACCCAAAAGTGCATCACACTGAACCAGGTCAAGTCCATTTTCGGCTTCAACGACTCTGACTCCATTGGCAAGGTCAGCTTTCCGGCCACCCAGGCCGTGCCGTCCTTCAGTTCCAGTTTTCCGCAAATCTTCAACGGCAAGTCCACCATCCCATGTCTCATTCCCTGCGCCATAGACCAGGATCCGTATTTTCGCATGACCCGTGACGTGGCGCCGCGTCTAGGCTATCCCAAGCCGTCGCTGATTTTTAGCGTCTTTTTTCCGGCCATGAAGGGAGCCCAGTCGAAAATGTCGGCCTCCGATCCGACCTCGGCAATCTATCTGACGGATTCGGCTGCTCAGATTAAGAAGAAAATCAACAAGTATGCCTTCAGCGGCGGCGGCGCGACCGTAGAGGAACACCAGGCCAACAGGGGAATTGCGATATCGATATTGCCTATCAGTGGCTGCGCTTCTTTCTGGAAGATGACCAACGGCTGGCTGAGATTAGAGCGGCCTACTCGAGCGGAAAAATGCTGACAGGAGAGCTGAAAAAAGAATTAATCGGGATTTTGCAAGCAATCGTGGCCGATCACCAGGAAAGACGAGCGCTAGTAAGGGATGACGTTCTGTGCGAGTACACAAGACCAAGGAAACTGACATTTTCCTATTGATCGTCTTTATGGATTAGGAGTTTTATTTCAATTGATTGCTTTGCACCCGTTTGGTTCAAAAACGCAAATTTCACTTCCACAAAAAGTAAAACCCCAAAATCATGAGTTATGACACGGATAATAAGCAGTGTTCTGGTAGAGACTTGGGATGGTAACTAAAGAATATCTTTAATAGTCAGCTATTGAATATATAAGTTGTAAAGCAAAAAGGGGAAATTAAGTTTAGAAAGTTTTGTTTGTAGTATTTTTTCATATGTATTCTTGAAGGCTGCTTTAAGGCGTGTTATGCTTTCTTCTGGGGAGTATTAATTTTACTTATTATTTGTCCGTATCTCTTGATATGACCAAGATTTATACATTGAGAACATAGCTTATCTTTTGGCTTGGGTCTTTTACTGGCGTTGGGTGGATTTTCAAGAGACTCATAACGACAGTAGGTTGCATTTTGTACTCAGGTATATATGTCTGAATTTGAAATCTTTTTTATTAACCTTTATATTTTATAAAAATTAAGGCTTCAAAAAATATCTAAACACGCTATTAAATCCGAATTGGGCCGTGTTTAGGGGTTAATTTTCTCTGTAAGGTGGTCACTCAAAAATACGGAAGTGGAATGGTCTTTAAAATTTTAACGTATACGCAAAGTTCATCCTTTGTGAAGTTTGTACGGTTTGGTGCCTGCTTTAACCTGGGTGCTGTTGTACTTGTTTTGTGTATTTGTATTAGATTTATAATGTTAAGTGGTATACATATTTATTTGTACGAACTAAATATTTTGAGATGTTTTTTCCGAAAGAAGGCAATAATTTTACGCATTTTAGTTTTGCAAGTCTTGAGAAATTCGATTAGGTATCATTTTTTGCTCATTATTGTATATTCTATAAAAATATAACCCTTTTTACGTACTTCTTGGCTGGAGTTCACAAAGGGAATTTAACAACTTGAGGCGAACTTGAGCCGTGATGGTAAATTAATCCATTTCGATGCTCACATTCATTCAGAAATATATACCGTTTTGGACTTGATAACAAGATACGTAGTAGAATTAGATAATCTCCTTAGCTTATGACCTCTGTGATCCGTGGTGGCAGTTTGTGGGTCTTTATAGCAGCCGGTGTTTGTTGTGTTAATTATGCACGCTAATGTTAAGCGTGCATGTTAAATCCGTTTAGTCCAGTGGTAGTTTTGGAATGGGGTCAGACTATATTTAAGCCGCTGACTTATTTTAACTCGTTTAGTCTATTTAGTCCGATTTGTCGTTCCAAAACCTCGGACTAAAATAAGTCCAGTCCTTTTAATCCGGTAAAGGAATAGGCCCATAGTTAATTTCTGAAATAGAGATAACATATGATTCGTCCACTTAACAACAGCGTATATGGGTTGTGTTCATGACCCCAATCAAGTGCGTCTGAAATAGAGATAACATATGATTCGTCCACTTAACAACAGCGTATATGGGTTGTGTTCATGACACCAATCAAGTGCGTCTGAAATAGAGATAACATATGATTCGTCCACTTAACAACAGCGTATATGGGTTGTGTTCATGACCCCAATCAAGTGCGTCTGAAATAGAGATAACATATGATTCGTCCACTTAACAACAGCGTATATGGGTTGTGTTCATGACCCCAATCAAGTGCGTCTTTTTTAATCCGTCACCGTTCTGACATCAACGGCACCGCTTAGCTGGTAAATTGAGTGTCATCCACCTTTATTCTTTAATATGGGTACATCTTGCGTGTAAGCGTACACAGACGCGGAAATTTTTACCCCCACCCTTGAGCGCTATTTGCGCCATTATTATGTCCAGCTAACCGCCTTCCCCTGCGCTATTTGCGCTATATAGAATAGTGTAAGCAGTGATTCATTATGTAGACATCGGTCGTTGAAATACCCCTGGCTCTTTTGCTGCTTTGTTTTCAGCATTTCGCGCATATATAAATAAGTAACTCGCTCTCTATAGCACCTTCGATCCCCAATGGCCCCTTTATAAAAAAGCGCTGTAACGCATATAGCGCGCCTTCAATGGTGGTACCAGCGCCAACCGCACTCACGAAAAGTCCCATTGGACCCTATATCTAATGCAAGTGGCACTCTAAAAAAGAGCATATGGTTGCATATTGCACCTTCTACATAGCGCCAAATAGCATCTGAAAAGGCTATAGCGCTGAAAACGCATTTCTGTGGCGTTCATCGCCTAAATGCTCTTTTCCTTTTTTTTCACTATGTGCCTATATGTCTTTGTTGAGGTAACAATTTGACATGTATTTATATTTTTCGCTTGTTTTTTGATAAATAAATGAGTGATGTATGCTTGGGAAAACGAATTGATAAGATATTTGACTGACTCTTTAGTCTCTGTATTTCAGCGTACATGTAAACGGGCCAAATTTTTTGTGGCGCTTGTCCCTGGAATCGGGCGGAAGTGTTCTTAAATTGGATGAAATTTGTGAACGGCTTTTTGCCCTCATCGGGACCTTCCCCCGGGCTCTGACCCTCGACTTTTTTTTGCGAGGTTCCACTTCGCCCTTCCTCCCTCCCACTTGATGTTCGCTTTTAAGCTGATGATTTCTGTTTATATAAGCTTAGTTGATACTTCGAGGCAGTTTGCAGGGGGTATGCATTCAATTGCTGGCTTATATTTACAATCACCCATTTTTTATACCCGTGAACGGACACAGGGATGGAGCTTGGAGGACTGATTCGGACGTACTCCTTTGCTTCAATCGAATGATCCTCCAGTGAATTATACTATACCATTAAAAATGCCCTTTAATCAAGTCAGCAGTTTGGGTAGAAACAGGGATGCTGGTCTGATCTGACAAACACCCAAGTAATACTTGATATAGACAAGGCCTCTGAACCTTGCTAATGCAAGTGGCTTGAGTTTTTTGCTTTTAAGTATCCTACTACAGTTGCCTCAGGGGTAAAGTGTTATACACTCTATTGGCAAGTTTCCCCTACAATACAGACTTTGTTAGCAAGACCAAGGAAAATACACGAGGATTTCGATTGGCTATTTCAATAATGACCAAGAGTACTGTTGTTTTGATACCATTTTGATACTTTTGATATAAATATGATACATGGGTATTAATACTTTTGTTTTGATACCGGTATCAATATTAAAATTGGTAAACATATTTATATCATTTAAATTTTTTCCGAGTATCAAATATCAAAAGTATCATATTTAATTCAAGGTATTGTATTTATATCATATATATTTAAATTTTTTCCGAGTATCAAATATCAACAGTATCATATTTAAATTCGAGGTATCATATTATTTATATCATATTTAAATTTTTTCCATTAAGTCCGATTAGTGTTTGTGACCGGCCGCGAAAGCCGCCGGCCGGCGCCCGGCCGGCCGGCCGGAGCGGCCGAATTTTTGGATAAAACCAGTCGAGAGTGTCATTTTGGCATAAACTTAGGCTGCCGGATTGTTATGCCGACTTAATTTTGTCAGTCGGTTGAATCTGGCGGGCCGGCGGGTGTCTTCACCCGGCGGGCCGGCCGATTTTGACCGGCCGGCCGGCAGGCGCCGGGTTGTTCGGCCGGCCGGCCGGAGCCGGCCGGCGACCGGCCGCCGGCCGGGCCGAAAATTCCGGCCGGTCACAAACACTAGCCGTATAAACATACATATGTATATATGTCCGTTTAGCCAACCAAATTCCGCAATAATCACGCCACATTTTGATCTTAAACACTATTAATTTTGACGGGGGGCCTGTTGCACCAAATTACAAATCTTACAGTTGTAACAAGTGTGAAATTTTACAAATGTTACAAATGAAGCCTTTGTAAATTCAAATGGATTTTACAATTTTTACAAACGTTACAATTTTCACAATTGTGAAATTTGTTAAAAAAATTTTCACAATTGTGAAACTGAAAATTACAATTGTGACAAAATTTCGTTGCAGATTAACATTTGTAACACTTTTAACATATTTTGTAAAATCAAATTTATGTTGAAAAGCAGTAAAGACCTAAAATAAGGCTAATGTGTTGGTATACATTATATAATTTTTGATATACTTGCATAGTTGCGTTTAATTAACCCTTTGCTGCATGAAAGTTAAAAAATGCAGTGCAGTTATTTTGCTATCAAATTCGGTTCGGCCCGATTTATCGAAACATCAAATGTTCGTCGTTGAAAATGTTCGTCGTTGAAAAACAAATGTTCGTCGTTTAAAAAAAAATTTTCGTAGTTGAAAGTTGGTCTTTTAAATTGTTCGTCGTTGAAAAATTTTTCAACGACGAGCTTTGGTTTTTTAGTACATTATTACGTTCGAAAAGACTAAGCTCGTCGTTTAAAAAAATTTCAACGACTAACTTTACAACGGAGCTCACGACATCCGTTGAATTGTTCGCCGTTTAAAATTTTTCAACGACGAAAATTTTTTTTACAACGACGAACATTTGTTTTTCAACGACGAACATTTGTTTTTCAACGACGAACATTTTCAACGACAAGAACATTTGATTTTTCAACGACGAACATTTGTTTTACAACGACGAACATTTGTTTTTCAACGACGAACATTTGTCCTATAATTACGTGTTATGCTCGTCGTTGAACATGTTTCGATCAATCCAAAATTTTCCAACGACGAACATTTTCAACGACGAACATTTTGCTTCGATAAATCGGGCCGAATTTGTCACATACTTGAAATGCTACAATTAGGGCTTTGAGTTGTTTGAGGTTCCGCAACACTTGTGACGCGGTAAGATTTGTAAGTTCAGCAACGATTGCAATTTTGCAATCATTACAAGTGTTACAAATCTTGGTCTTGCGGTACAAACGTTACAAATTTGCAAGTTTCCCAATAAGTACAACAAAATTGGACTTACCGATACAATTGTAAGATTTATAATTTGCATAACAGGCCCCTGAACGGATAAACGGCTGTCAGTATGAATCAAGCCTAAGGGGCAACAATTGCTCGTGGATAGTGTACCTCGTTCAGTTACGTATTGCTTATATATAGTGTTTGCTAATGATGCTAGGCTTAATAGATAGAACAGAACACAAAAACATGTTTGCATTCAACCGTCAATGTTTCGAAACATTAACTAACAAAGACAATAACAGCAGAAACTATTTACAAACTGTTTCAGGCGGTGAAATAGCCTCTCCGAAGTTGGCCGCATTGCAAAAAGTTTTACAGAGCGACTTTTTCAACTCAGTGCGCGAGGTGTATGAACATGTGTATGAAACGGTGGAGATTGAAGGAAGCCCGGAAGTTAGAGCAAATGCCACCGCTAAGGTATTATATACAAATACAATATATACTTATATATATATATATATATATATATATATATATATATATATATATATAAGTTAGTGCTCGTGCTCATGGTGTAGAGTTTATTATATTTCTATACAGATGATTACTTATAAAAATATCTATATAATAAGTCTATCTAAGCTAAGCATAGCTAATGAAAAAAATATAATCAACTGTGTATCAGTGGCGGATCCAGGATAAAATTTCGGGGGTGGGGGCGAAATTTTTTTAAATTTTTAATTTTTTAGTTTCTTTTTTTTAATTGTTTGGTCATATTGATATTACAAAACATCTCAGTAGCGTAGCCAGAAAATATTTTCGGAAATGGCTTTTCGATTTTGTCAGATGTGTAATAATGCACATATCTGCTATTTTAACTGCCAAAAACTGAAAAACGACACAATCTCGCAGATTTCGTTCAAAAACTATGCAAATTTTACACAAGAGAAGCATAAAAAGTGAAACTGAGGCTCAAAAATACTGGAAACACAGGAAAACCGGTAATCCGAATTTTCTCTGAATCACCGTCTTACACTTCGGTGGTAATGTGGAGGTTATTTGGAGCTTTTTATGCATATTTCGTAGCGTTTTCGGACAGTTAAGTTAAAAATTCGGATGTCTACATTTTGTCCGAAAAATCTGTGAAACTATTCTCAAAAATTGAAATTTATTTAAGACAAAATTCGGACATTTTCAAGATGTCTTATTTTTATATAATAAGCCTATAAAATCTATTGGACAGAAATGAGGTAAATTTAAGATGATTTTTGGACATCTTTAAATTGTCTTAAATTTATCTTAATTTTAAGGCATCGTTTTTGGAGGGTTTTAACAGAAAATTAAGACATATTAAAAATGTCCGAATTTTGTCTTAAATAAATTCCAATTTTTGAAAACAGTTTCACTTCACAGAATTTTCGGACAAAATTCATACATCCGAATTTTCAATTAAATTGTCCGAAAACGCTACGCAATATCTATAAAAACCTCCGAATCACCTCCGAAGTGTAAGACAGTGTTTTAGAGAAATTTCGGATCACCGGTTTTCCTGTGAAATTACATATCCGCCAGTCCGGCGAGCTTCCAGAAGCTAGCAAATCTGGAAAATTCACGAAGTACATATGTTGACGTTAGACCACGAATTCACTAAAATGTGAGTTTTGCTTCGGTAAAACAGCTAAAACGACAGTGGCGTACCCAGAAAAAATTCGGGGGGGGCATGACATTTCGATTTTTTGTAATAATACACTTTTAACAATTATAACACTTATACTTATAAATTTTAATAATTTTAACACTAAACGCCTTACAAACGCAAGATCACTAAACCTCAAAGCTGCAGGGGTCTGGGGGCGGCAGCCCCCAGAAAAAAATGGGGAAATTTTTTTGATTTTTAGGCCAAATTTGGTCAATTGGAGACGTATCGGAATTTTTTCCGACAAAAAAGTTAAAACAAAAGATCGTAACGTCGCATCAGTCAGTGTATTACACAAGCATATAAATTAGGGATCGACCGGATCCAAAATTTCTGCCGGATCCGGATCCACTGGATCCGGCCGGATCCGGATCCGGATCCAGTGTCTGAGGCACACACATTTTTTTTCAAAAATGAAAAAATTTTCAAAAAAATTTTCGTCTAACTTGACATATACGCACCTTTTTGGTTTGCATTTATGACTTGTGTGTTATGTTCTAGTGATTCAGCAAATCACAGAAAGCCAGTTTTGTCACCAAAAGTTGTAAAATGCTCTGTCGAATGCTTCCACAATAGCAGAAATGGCAATTCGCCACTCCAAGGGAACGTAAACTTAGCAGTATATACATACTGACGTTGAAATCCACAAGTGTTCGTCTTACTACATTCAGGCAGACGAAACGACAAATGAGACAGTGGATTAAACAAATAGAAACTGCACAAGTTAGTATATATATATATATATCGATATAGTAATATTGACAGGGTTTGAGGAAAGAGAATTATAATAAATAGTAAATATTAAACCGTAAAGTTGCAGGAGCGTGGGTGCGGCAGCCCCCAGAAAAAAAACGGGAAAAAAGTTATATTTTGTGGCCAAATGTTGTTCACTGGAGACGCAATTTTTGAGTAGTCATTAGGAAAATTTTCAGGACTTGGGTGATTCTGGGACTGGGGTAGATTACACTACTGCTGCGAAGATGTGCTGATGTTCAAGATTTCAAGGTTAAATCCGAAGTTGAGGAAGTGCAGTCAAGTAGCAATAACAATCAACAAGTAACAGTCTGGAAACAGGACCCAGTGACAACAAAACTGAGAACCACTGAAACTATTAGATTAGTAGCTGAGGACACAAAGGTATAATAGCAGTTAAACATTTGAACTGTTTGATATATTGTAAGGGCATCATGTATATACGATTGTTGTGTTTCGAGGCAAAAGTAACACAAACAGGATTCAAAAATAACTGTTTATTGAAATAAAACAGTATGAATGACAGAAAACAACACGAAACTCCAATATGAAGATATAACGCAACAATACGCAAATAGCTGAAAATAACTCAACTGACATGCAAGATACTGCAGTCCTTATATAGTATTATAGAATGTTCGAGAAGACAAAAGAATGTTCTGGAACTTTCCAGCAACGAATGTTCTAGAATGTTCTAATAGAAGCTTCGGGAATTTTAGCATTCCATAACAACGATCTAACACGATTTTCAGAAAAATCAGAATAAAAAATCAAAAAAGTTCTGAATTAGTTAAGAAATTTTCAAAATTGGGAATAACGAAAAAATTTCAATAAAAATCCAAAGGGGGGCCCTTGGAACAATTATTTAGTTGTCGTCAAGAAGTGCCGATTTGATACTGGATCCGGATCCGGCAGGTTTGGATCCGGATCCGGCGCCGGATCCGGATCCACTGGATCCGGCCGGATTCGGATCCGGATCCGGATATCCGGTCGATCCCTAATATATATAAATGTAGCATAATATACTGGTGTAGACATGCAAATGCAGCATAATGTACTCGTGTATACATGCATAGGCTATAAAGAAAGATAATAACAAGGAATAGTACATATATAAGCCACAAGGGTTGCAGGGGTCTGGGGGCTGCAGCCCCCCGAAAAAATGGGGAAATTTTTTTGATTTTTAGGCCAAATTTGGTCAATTGGAGACGTATCGGAATTTTTTTTGGCCGGGCACAAAAAACCAAAGGGGGGACCCTTGTGTAAAATTTTACTTGGGAAAAATTTCGGGGGGGGGGACGGCCGCACCGCCGCCCCCCCCCCCTGGATCCGCCCCTGCTGTGTATATATTCATTCGGTAGTATGATAATCAGTGATGAATTACTAATGTGTGGAGTTTAGCTAAAAAGAGCGAAGGAAAGTTTTTTAAAAGCTTGAGAAACCATTTGAGTGTGAATCAGAGTTTAACTAATTTTTTATCAAAAGTTAGTTGACCTGATCCTGATATGAAACCACCTCAGAAGGCGTTTATGCTGAATTGGTCGGGTTGCGCTGTTTCAGGCAACCGTGGCCGCTTTCGCAGCTTCGGAGGGCCATGCGCATCCGCGGGTGATTGAGCTGCCGAAAACAGACGAAGGCCTGGGCTTCAATGTGATGGGCGGACGCGAACAGAACTCCCCCATCTACATATCACGCATCATTCCAGGGGGGGCCGCGGACAAACAGGGCGGCCTGAAACGGGGGGACCAGCTCATTTCCGTTAACGGAGTGGTCAGAGACACGTTTATGTTGGCCATAAGAGGGAGTTTTCGTAGCATGCGACTGTGGGTAGGGTTGGCTCAGTTGGTATATAGTGCGTTGTGCAGCTGATTTCGAATCCGACGATTGGCAGTTCGATCCTGCCCCAAATTCTGCATATTTTGAAAGTGGCTCAGTGTTTGGAATGAACTGTAATGTGGATCTCATTCTCCAAACGTTGTATGTGGACTCGTTTTCTACGTCACTGCTGTTTATATCACTTTAGTTCAAGACATAAAACAACCAATGTCGCTTGTGTAGTGCGGAAGAGTAAGCTGATGTTGAAAGACAACTCGTTCTGAAATTGTCCGGAAATTTTCTAAAAGTCTCTAGTGACAGAAATCCCACAAATTACTTCAGAAATGTACTATATGTATTAGGAGTATGTAGGTTATAACTCGATGTAGAGTGCACTCAGTATAGAATGTATACGCACTGTTACGCGAAGCGCCAACTGCAGGAATGATATATTATATTATATTATTTAATTTTTGTTTGAGAACGTGGAAGGCGAGTATCACGAGAAGGCTGTGGAATTGCTGAAGAACGCCAAGGGGACGGTGAAGCTAGTGGTGCGCTACACCCCGCGAGTGCTCGAGGAAATGGAACGACGCTTCGAGCGCCAGAGGGTCACCCGACAGAAATCACCCACTGACCATCGATAGGCCTATGTGAATTAGAAATTGGTGTTTGGTTGCTACTGATTGGTATAAGTGTCATACATATTGTATGAGGGGGGATTGGGGGGACCCTCACCTCCCCAAAATCGAGGAGCCGGGGGAGGGTCTCCAAAATTTAGGAAAATTGGGCCTTTTTTGCGAGTTTTTTACAAAATTTTGCAAAGTTTACAGTTTTTTGGTTGATCAGGGGGGGGAAGGGTCCCCAAAATTTGGCCGGAGAGGCCCCCAAAAATTTTGACCCCGTTACATGTATGATAACTGTTATATAAATTATATAATACTATATACTTGATTTTTAGGATGATCTTCCATTTGGTGCAGTTGCTTTGTTGTATGTGTGTTTTATTTATTTAGCCAGTTTTACAAATGAAAGCTGAGATTGGAATTGTAGGAATTATGAATTCAATGCTAAAGTGTTCTTTGAATTGAAAGTAATATGTTAAATCTAGAAAATATAAAATTTTGCTTGGAAATGAAACACTCATTTATATACATTTTCAAATTTAATCAAAACCAAACTTTAACGAGTGTTTCAGTAGCTCTTTTGGAAGCAAATATTTTATTAGACTTATACGTCGGTTTTGAGACCAATATACAGTACGTAGAGCTCAACTTTCACTTTTTTCGCAAGTTCGTTTCCAAAGTTTTAAACAAACTAGCAAATACTTTTTTAATCTTTTCAAGTGGCAAAGTTTGATTGCTTTGTCTTTCAAGCTCGTGCTTTTTATGCAGTCATACTATGAAACTATAATGTCCTTTTGGATTTTAGTAGTTCTGTGCGCTGTAATTAATGATAGGAATTGTGTTTTAATTGTATATGTATATTTATTATGTAAATAATTATTATTGTTTTATATGCTATATTCGCATGCGTTATTTAATATATTATTGTGTGCATTTTGCTGGTGTGGTATTTGTTTTTATCTTTATATAATGCGTAATACTGTGTTTTTTTAGAATTTGTGAGAAATTTTTTTATTTTGGTCATGTGATTGTTATGTGCAAAACTTGATAAACTTTTTTGGTAAAAATATTTTTGCTACTATAGTTATTTATCTATGCAGATATTTTTAAAAAGACAGCATACTTGATTTTTATTCAGTGTTAATGCGTTATATGTGTTATGTAATCCGTACTGGTACTATGTAAATCACGGTAGTTTAATTTTGCAGCTTTAATTGTTTTTAACAATTGTTTTGCCTGATCTATGTTTTATCTGTGGCTATTTAATGGATATAAAACTTTTGGTTAGAAATTTTCTTCTGACTTCTGGCTGTTCTAAACGAAATCTTGGAATTTTTTACACAGCTGAACCGAAAAAAATAAAATGTAATTTGAAATTAAGAAATTAACAATTTATATTAAATGTAAATAAAATCAAGAGTACATAATAGCGTCTCACTCTATATAGAAGAAGAGTGAGACACTCTCCAGCCTGCCTGTGTTCTAGCACAGGCAGATGCGCTGGTCTGTTTCAGGCTACATGTTGACATTCTATGCAACATGTGACTGGCCAATCAGCGCGTAGATTCCGTGCGTAACACACTTTAGTATATAATCGCTGATGCGTTGATAAGCATTAAGGTAGCAATAAAAGCTTAATAACTCATTATTTATTCATAGTCTGCTTGCAAAAACATTAAAAAAGGCTTGTAAATACCTCTAAGGATATTTTGGCAAACTTTTAGCGAAATTGATTGAGAAACTGTTGAGATATAAACTTTACTGAATTTCTTCAAAGTTTCTCAATCAATTTCGCTGAAAGTTTGCCAAAATATCCCCAAAGGTATTTGCAAACTTTTTGTTTTGTCTTTACAAACAGACTATGAATAAATAATGAGTTATTAACCTTTATCCCTATCCCGTTTTATGATTGGAGCACGTGCACAGGCGTCTGCCAATCAGAGAATAGAAGCTCGCTTCTGATTGGCCAGTCACATGTTGCATAGAATGTCAACATGTAGCCTGAAAACGACCAGCGCATCTGCCTGTGCTAGAACGCAGGCAGCCTAGAGAGTGTCAGTGCCGCTATTGGCCAGTACATTAGTCTGAAACGAGTTCAATATTCAGCATTGTTTTTAGCACTTTTTAGAGACATGAAAATGTTTAATGAAATTTATGTCTCTGAGAGGTTATTCCTGCACCGGATTGAAAAAGTTTATTTTATTTTAACTTAATAAATTAAATAATTAATAGAAAATAAGAATAACTGAGGATCTGCAATCAGTTGTCCTTTAAAACTGATTACATACACTGTTAAGGCTCGCGTCATTTCAGAACTGACAAAATTAGGGTCATATTGTTACTCGAGTGATTGTTCATTGGCTTGCATTGGTAATTACGCATGTTCTGTTTTGTATGTTTTAATGTTTAATGAATTAAACTGGTTGTTCGTATATTGGTTTGGTCTCAGCTATGTCAGTTACTTTAATAAATTTTGTTTGCTATGACGTGTGTTCCTGCCATTTTCCAAATAATGTTTCATCTTATTCTGTAGAATATATATACTTATAACATGAAGCACTGAACTTGTATTGTTAATAGAGCCTGGTTCATACTTGTCCTTGTCCCTGTCGATTTGTCCTTAAGTAATCCGAAGAAACTGCTAATCCGAAAAGATTTAATTTTATTTTTCGGACGGTACAAGTTCCGGTTCGTATGCTTAGTTATAAGGAATTGCGTTCACTGCAGTCGCCAGTTCATGCAAATTCCACGTAACACATGAATGAGCAGGATCTGTTGAAAAGCATTGTTGGTGTTTTTTGCCACAGTAATATTGATTATAAGCAAAAATTTTAGCTCAGAACAAAAAATTGCCAGAGAAGTTTAAAAGCTAGAGAAGCTTGAAATTTATAATAGTGTTTTTATGACACTACGTTAATTTTAGTCAAATTTCACTACAACACACCACCTGTTAAAACGGACACATTTTAGATGTAAACATGCATAATATGGTATTGTACAAGATACAAAAGGGTAACAGTAGGCCACATAGTAGCAGGTCTGCCAAATTTTGCCTTTTTCGAACGCGATTAGAGTAATAACGACTAACGAGCCGTTTTTTTCAACACTGAGGCTGTCTTGACTTTAAAATATTCCATTTTTTCACACAGATGCTACCGGGGGAGATTCTATTGAACATAAAGTTCAAAATTTCATAAATAAAGCAAAATTACCTATAATACAGGTTGGGGGGATACATAATAGAGTCACGAATGTGGATTGGAGGACCAAAAAATGGGGGGGGGGGGCAAAATCCCACCCCCCCCCCCCCCCCCCCGAGAAAAATGCCATAGTTGGTCACTGTTCACTATTTCAGGTGTTTTGCAGAAAATAACGTGATATTTGCATTTAGCACATGCAGTCTTAAGTTTGCTCAGTGTGAAGACTGGTTAATACTGTCGGTCTCTGTTTTGCAGTTATTAGAACTTCGCTTGTTGTGTATTGTTCGTTTGCTTCGTTGTCCGTATTGTTGCTGTAACAGTCAGAGACAGAACATCGTGTCGTGATGCGTGCGAAATTGTTTGTGTTTAATAGCGCAGTTCTCACCACCACATAACGTAGACAGGCAGCGAATTCTGGGTGGATGAGTGGCGCAACTCTCACCCCCTCCACGGCCCACGATACGAATGAAATTTTCACAAATCCGAGTCTAGGTCTGCAAGTTTAATATTAATATTTTTTCTCTAAACTTGTCCTTTTTTAGAGCTATGTCGATCAGTGCGGATGATTTTGTGGTGGTGCGAAAACGAGACACCTATCGCTTGGTGAAGCTACAGGCGGGACAGCTGTGTCGCATCGAGAAACTCAGCTTCAAACCCGACGGGGCGTTTCAGCACCCCCTGGGCAGCTCTTTTTCCGTCTCCGGCAAACAATTGACCCGCTGTGCCCCCTCCTGCGAACGGGAAATGGACAGCTTCCAGCCGGAGGCCTCTGGACAAGATAACCGAGATATTGTGGATAATTTTGGTAGAGTTTGGGATTTGAATCGGTTTTACCAACGTGATTTGAGTGAATCTTGAGGTGGTCGTCTTCGTTTGGAACAAGTGTTATATCATATTATATCATACCTGTGTTGAAAAGTAAGTGCAATAACTAACGTAACGTATAACTTCGTGCTATAACCTACACTTATAGTGAAAAACAAACACAGTGAGGGGGTCACGGAAATTTGGCCAAAAAGTCCCCTGAAAGTTAAACCCCTAGCTTGAACCGTTACATGTGTGTGTGGTAGAGAAGGCGGCTATAAATTCTCTGGTTCAAAAATAAAAAGGGAAATTTTGTGTTTTCAAATTTAATTTTTGGAGATGCAGCGAGTCTTATGCAAGAAAATTTTCGGGATTCGGCCGCTAAAACTAAAACTAAATTCGTCTAAAGTGTCAATTTTTTTGAAAATTTTAATTTTTGAAGGTAGAGATATTCCTTATTTAGTCACTGGTACCATACTTATGAAAATCGGTTCAGTAAATTGCAAATTTGAGTCTGGGATGAATAAAGCAGAATCACCACGAATATAGCAACCTTAACTAAAAAAAACGGAGATTTTAAATTTTTGTCATATTTTTTTAAAAATGGGTCAAAACACACAGTTGATGTATCATGGGAATCTTAATCATATTTAGCTTTGTTAGCATCACAATTTTTTCTATGAAAAGTCTGTTTTTTCTGCAAAAAAGAAAAATCGTCAGTTTTTTTTTTATAATGATTTCCCTAAATAAAACGGATTTTTTCAAAAATATAACGGATGTCATTAAACACCCAAAACCTGCATAAACTTCACTTTTTAAAACTCGAACATCAAGAAAAATCTTTTTTGCTCATCAACATCCTCATCAACATCAAAATCCTCATTTCGAAAATCGACCGCTGGGGACCCCCAATGGGAAATTCCTTAAGGGGGGTCGTGGGGGGTCCAAAAGATTTTCTAAACAAAAATGAAACTCGAATTCGCGTTCAGCGGCCTAATTTATCCCCAGAGACGTCAAAAAACCATTTTTAAAAAATTGACCAATGTAGACCTATCAGGACCCTCACTGTGGGGCGGGACTGACCGTGGATTCATTCCAAGGCTTTTTTCTCAATAAAGTTAACAATATTCAAAACAGGACGATATAATTGTGATCTAAACACGGATCAAACATTCATTTTTTTCGAGAAAATTTATCGAAAAAAACGGATGCTGTATTTCGGAGTACACGTCACTCCGAGGGGTAAGATTGTTACAGAAGATAGACAACAGTTTAGATTATCATTGTGGTGAGTTTGGGAGTGATCGGATGGATGTTGATGAAAATATGATACTTTATCCAAAATTTCCGAGGTCGATATTCCGACTCTAAATTTGGGTGGTCGGAAAAATTTTAACAAAATTTTTTGAATTTAACTTCTGGGCCCGGTTTCATAAATAATCACTAATTACTAATTACTAATAATTAGTAATTAGTGGTTTTTCCATTAGTTCCAATTATGAGCGTTTCATATAATTTTTTATCGCTCAAGTATTAGTGATCAGATTCATTAGTACTAATGAATTAATAGCTTCGTGGGGCAGGTTCGTTACCGCCTTTAACTTTCGAATGGCTTAATTATTCTGCGGCTGCAATACATAATTGGAATGCTTGAAAATTGTGCTTTCGAATGGGATACAAATCAAAACATTATTACTGCGTCAGTGCAATTTACTGCATAATCAACTCTTAGAAGTTGAGTTTAAAAGTATTTTTTGGTGTACCACACTTTGAAATGAAGCATACAATGACTACACTAAGCTTAGCATGCATATTATTATTACGTGGACTATCAACAAAGAGTACATAATAGCAAGAGTATATAATAGTAAGAGTACATGGAAAGGAACAGTATGACCCTCTTACTATTATGCCTTGGGCCTTGGGCTCAAACTAGCTCTTTTTTGTACAACCACCACCGCTTTTGAAGACATAGACAGACATTTGTACCACCCTCAATTCAAGACCCCGTACCCCCCTCCCGTTCAAGACACTAAGCAAGCTCTTTCGCTACCCCCCCCCCTTAGTTCAGTACTATGTTTTCAACTGAAGGGGGGGTACCCCCCTCAGTTCAGCACATTAGCGAAAGACCTTGCTTAGTGTCTTGACCCCCCCTGAGTTGAGTACGGGGTCTTGAATTGAGGGAGGTACACCACTCCCAGTTGAGTACTATGTCTCGAACTGAGGGGGGCGGGTACCCCCCTCAAAACCGTCCAAAAACAGGGTATTTTGCTTGTGCAAGTGCCAGTGTGAATTCGGCATATGGCGTAGTCGACTAGTAAACAAGTTGAAAGTTAGTAGTTCGATCCCAAGCACAACGTATTCAAAACCTTCTCGAGCAAGAGACTAAGGTTCCAATTGATTCTGCCAACCCAGCAGTCAATCCCCACGGGTGCGGTACAAGAAAACCACAGCTAAATATACGTGGGAAGGTAACAGGGTTGCGTTTAGGGCATTTAGCTTGACGGTCTGGCCCTTCTCCGTGGATGTATTCAGTAGTCACGCTATTTAGGTGGTATCCCTGGCTCAGCGCTGAACGATCGGAGATGAGAACCGACACCCAATAGTCGTGGTGCCTTGGCTCGGACTTGAACGTCCACGGGTAGCCACTTTATTTTTACTTTACCTACAACAAAAACTCAGGCTTCAGTCTACATAGATTTCCTTTGTGACGTACAACTGCGCTAATGCTGGCTAATCGAAAACGACTTTCGCTCAAGTAGGTAGCTTTACTTTAAGCTGTGTGAAACTGTGAACACGTTTGCTTAAAACAAGTAAAAAGGTTAGTTGTATATGGTAGTAATAGGTATAGGTACAAGCTGTATAGGTATTGGACATAATAGGTATAAGTTGTATGGGTTACTGAATTTTACCAAGAATTTTACTAATTTTTTACGAATTTAAGAAAAGTGACCGCTCCCGTTTCAGATTAGCGAAAGAATTGAGCTCGAAAATCTTAAATTGGAAAACAATAATATAAACACAATTTCGACTCAGTTAATAAACAATGTAGACCCCAAAACAGCGCAACAGATCACTAATGAATGATTCATTGGTCGCTGATCACCTAACACTAATATATTGGTAATTAGCAACTAATGAACATTCATTAGTAATTTTATGAAACTGGAACGTTCATTAGTGCTAATAATTAGAAACTAATGCACTAATGAATAATGAATAATAATTAATCATTAGTCCGTTAGTTATGCAACGCTAATACTGCAACTAATGAACTAATAATTAGTTATTAGTTGTATATTAGTACTAATATGTACTAATATACTTTTTATGAAACCGGCCCCGAAGCTACTGCACCACTACAAATTAAAATTTAGTCTTTTTTCTACTTTCTCCACCATTTCTGTCTCTGTGTAAGTCATGGACTCTGAAAAAAACCCATCCGTTTTTTTTCGAAAAATCGGCCTTCCGTTTTTTTAGTTAAGGTTGCTATATTAGTTGGCCAATAGTGTCACCCTGCTCTTTCGGCCCTTTATTTAAATTTTTGATTTCAGGCTCATCTCAGCAGCTCAGCCAGCAAGATGTGCTGAGCATGAAATCGGGCGAGACTCAGTGCGAGGGCAAAGAGGTGGTCAGCCAATTGGTCGAGAACAGCGCCACCTTTAAAATGAAAGCAGCGCTCACGCAGGACAAGTATGTCCGGCGGAAAGCCCGGAAACACTCGGATATCATCACCCTACTTAAGCCAACCATCCGCCTGCTCAGCCACGTTTACTATGAGAAAGATCCGGAGCGCATTGGCTGTCTGAGACCGGACCAGCTGGCGAGACTGCTTGGCGCCATCAACCTGCAGGCTAACATTGCTCTCATAGTGCTGGACGAGTGTGTGGGGCTGTTGGTGGCAGCGGTTCTAAGTCGACTGCGGGGTCGAGGCCAGTGTGTGCATTTGCACAAGGGCAGCCATCCACAGGGCATACCGGCCGTTGATGCCATGAACTTTGACCCCGAACACATGCAAGCCTATTGCCCGTTGCCCTACGAGGAAGCCTGTCGGGCCGAGCCGATTCCGCTCGAGCAAGAGTCGAGTCAAAATGCTCGCAGCCGATTTGCGGCCCAGATTCCGCTAGCTAGACTGGCCTGGACGAAGGGAGAGTTTGATGCCGTGCTGCTGAATGGAGCGCGATATGCCAACCCCACAAACCTGGCTCTGCTGCTGCCCAAACTGAAACCCTCACGACCCTTTGCCATTCATTGCATGTATCTCAGTGTAGGTTAAGTAATTTTTATATAATTGTAATTGCAATAAGGATGTTGCTGGTGGGGTAAAAATTTTGAGGGGGCCTCTTTTGCCAAATTTTGGGGACTGTTTCCTCCTTAATCAGCCAAAATACCCGAAACAGCGATGCATCAACAAGGCAGTCTTAGCTCATTCTTACTAAACTCAGTTGAAGGGTTGCCTTCTGAGTTCTGACCTATGTAATAGGATATACTTGTAGAATTTTCGTCTGTTCTAGATTACTGAAATAGAACGCCTTAGACTGGTTGTAACGTTAGACTGCCTTTATGCATATCACCCTAGAAAGGTCTTTGTATCATACATGTAGCGCCAAAATTTTGGGTACCCCTCCCCCCCCCTTGGTGGGACCACCCCTCCCCTGTGTCAACTCATTTTTGACTCCCTTTCCCAAAAATGACGCAATTTTTACCTATTTTTACCAATAAAACACCGATTTTGACAAATTTTGGCGGAAAGTCGGTAAAAGTCGCTTAAATTTTACGAAGAAATGTCGATTTTTTCAAATTTTGGCCAAAATTATACTTCCGCCGTGATCCTCCCCCCTCTTTTCCCTCTGGCGGGACCCCCCTCCCTCCGCCTGGACCGAATTTTGGGGGGTCTTTCCCCCATCCCCCCCCAACTACATGTATGACTTGTATGATTTTTTGCAGCCCCTGGTGGAGTGCTATCGTTGGCTGAAAGAAGAGTTTGGTCGGGCCGTTGACGTGACCCTGAGCGACAGTTTCTACCGTCGCTACCAAGTCCTGCCCGAACGCACGCATCCGCTCATGAGTCAGAACGTGTCCGGAGGCTTCCTTTTGTCCGGAACCACTGTTACGCAGCTGCTGCCCAGCACAAACGCGTCGCCTCCTCCTGTTCCAGCCGGCGAAACGTGAATCGGTTGATTTCAGAGCAATTTTCGCTCTGTCGGAACTTGTTTTCGGACTGGCGATACGTGAAAACATGTTTTGCCTGTTTTGACAACAGTGCAGTTAAAAATATTTACTCACTAGCATCCATTTTTTACCAAGTTTTCTCCAGAGTTTAGTGGAGAGGAGCGGTTTAAAGTTTAGCAAAAGTTTACACACCTTTTTTGGTCTGTCTTTTACTGTTTTTACTAAATTGCTGGATCTTCTCTGGCTATAAAGATTTAACGACGGTCCGTTACGGGGAGAGTTTTGGGAAGGCTTAGCCATAGCCCCAGCTTTAGCTAGACCCGTGTTTTTAGCATGACAGCATCAGAAGGGTGATCTATTTCGTTTTAAAAATTCACCTCTAAATGTATTAACACGTTGAAGAAAACCAAATAATACCGGCAGCTGAATTGCTGAGTAAAACTTTTCGCCCAAATTTATTTGGTCTATTTTTTGGTGTTGAATTTCTCTCAAGACAAAAAGTAATAGGATTCGGAATTTTGTCGAATTGCGTCAATTTTTGTTGTTTTTTGTTTAGCTAACGTTGTTTGTGTCGAGTCGAGTACTGTTGTAGGTATGTTAATTGTTGAAATGATTATTAAAGATAGTTTTTGTTATAATCGTTTTGTTTTTGTTTCGTGTTCTCTTTGGTTGTTTTTATTAAACTTTTATTTAAGTTGTCTTTCTCTTTAAATGTTTTGACGAGCTGTAAATATCTGTGACGGTAGATTTTAGCGAATACAATTGGATGATATGCTCTTAAACGGTGATGCGAAAATGGTTAGGTGAATCCCAGATTTTTTCTACTTGTCCGTAACGGTAAAATTGCTGGATTTGTAAAACAGTTTTTGCCTGCGTAAAAAACTGAAGAGGTGGTTTTATAAAACTAGTTTCAGTTACGTTTTCATATTTGCATGTAATTTCATTTACGAATGATTGCTTTGAACAAAGACTTGCTGTGCCGAAGTTTGAATACAACTGAGCTACAACTAAGCTAAGCGTTTTAAGAAGGGTACACATTTCGTTACGAATCAGGCGATATTTCGTAATTAAGTTGTGCTAATCATATGAAATCGTACGTAAAAACATGGTTTTATAAAATCACCTCTGGAAAATCCACCCAAAGTGCTTTGTTGATTCGAGGCATATTACTATGGATAGGTTTTACAGATTAGTTTTAAGTTTATCAGTCTATGAAGTCATAAAACATAATTTGCTGCTTCGCAATTGGTAGGATGACAGTGCATGCAATTTTACAAAAGTACATGTAGATTGATTTAAGTTGAGCGAACATTGTTCCATAGAATTCGTTGAATCACCTAAGTAAGATTCAGCCAAAGAACCGTAAATTATTTTGCGAGAAAGCCAAAACTAGTATTTTTTTCATCATGAAATTCATCCGAGTTTTTGCGCGGCCGCCTCAGCGGCCGTGCATACTAATTTCAGGCATTGCACTGAAACTGAAATGACGTGTAAATCATATGCCGTTTCAATGCATGACTGCAACCTGCTGTATCGATTGATTGATTCAATGCTGGCTGGCCGAATCTCTGCGTTCTGCATTCAGAACCGCGTTGTCGTATTTGTGTGCAAAGAGTGTGCCATGTATGTATGTGCCTGTGACTACCGTACATTGTCTCACAGCGACTATAATAAATATTGGCTAATACTATTAAATTTCGAAGTCTAGAAATTTAACAGGAGAGTAAAATTTGCGATACAGATTGCAGGCATGAGTAGAAAGTTCCACCTATGCTTATCTGTGTAAAATATGTATCCAAAGTAAGTAGAAATTTGACATTGATTTCGTTATTTAATCGAGTTGGGTCCGGCACAGGGTTAGGGCTGTGGGCGTTAGTTCTAGTTAAAAATGTTGTATGTAAATTGAAAATTTTGACTATGAATTTTGCCCTGTTGACCCTATTCTCAAGCTCGTAGCGTTGTCAGTCGTGGCTGAAGCATCAGAGTGCTCCGTAGATGTACCTACTTGACTGCGAGACTGGATACAAGCGTATCAGAATGTTATATGCCTAATAGGCAATTTTTCTAAGCAAAAGATTAAGGTTACATGTGCTTCCACCAACTCAGTGTCCACACAATATAATGGCCATTTGATCGATAAAGGACACCTGATTTGAAAAGGTAATGTCTGGTAAGTACTGGCATTCAACATTCGACATAGTTGTAATGACACCCCTGCCCTAGAGAAGATGAGGTCGACTCGAGACTCCCCCGTTTTAGCTACTAAATCGATTCGACGCTTCAAGTCAAGTGCTCGCGAGACATAATAATTTTCGTCAGCTTCTAGAGCATTTTTCTGCTTAAAATGTGTTTATTAAATCTAGGTAATAATTATTATTATAAGATGTCGGTGTGACAAGATATGGTTCGAGTTCATAGAATCTTAACACCAGCTTCACGAGAAGTCGGCTAGGGTCATCACGTAGCTATGGGTCGGAACTTCATCGTGGAATCGGGTTTGGTCAAAAATGTTAACCCTAATAAACAATTATGGTTGACGCCGCGCTCTATTTTACCGACACGGTAAAATAATATATACATACTGTTGTCCTCTAAAAAACATATGCTCGTCAACTAAAGTGCTTGTTAGTTAAGAATTCACAATACCGTATATACGTCGAAAATGTCAAGTTTAATGGTTACCTATTCAATTTCAGGCCGAGTTACTGATCAGTTAAGTAATCTTACAGCGAAATTGTAACTTATTTAGCTACTTGACGTCGAGTTTTAAACTGTTGCGCAGTGCGCACGTACATTTTGGTGAAACAAGTTGAATTGAACAGTTAGTGTGGTGTAAATTGACATACCGAAAATTTTTAAAGAAAAAATTTTACACAGAGATGATTTTTTTCTAAAATATTGTAAATTAACACAGCAAAAAAGAAGTTTGTGTAAATTAGTGTAAATTTGCACCCCAAGAATGCATTTTGATGAAAAAGTGTAAATTTACGCAGCAATGAAGAAGTTTGTGTAAAATAGTGTTAATTATGAAAACAGCAATGAAGAAGTTTATGTAAAATAGTTAAATTTACAGAGCGAAGATGCAGTTTGTGTGACAGTGTAAATTAACACATCAATAAAAAATTGTATAAATTTACACAACGAATTTTTGTGTAAAGCAGTAATTTTTACTGATTTTTACTTCTATTTTTTTAAAGCAGCAATTTTACTCAGCGAATTGGAAGATCATGGGGTTGCCGACACCTCCGATGTATTTGATCGCGGCGGCTGATGCCAAAATGGGAATCGGAAAGAACAACCATCTGCCTTGGGATCTGCCGTAGGTTGCTGATTCGGTTTTTCATTGACAGTTGAAATTGGGTCGCCAAAATATGACATCGTGAAGTTGCGAACCAAGGATGACCCAATTTCATGTCGTTTGCTTATCGTTAATTTTTTTGCTGATCATTCTTTACTCTTTTTACTAAATAATGATAATATAATCGTTTGAAACTAAACTGATAAATAAACTCACAAATAAGAAGATAGAAAGCGATAAATCAATAAGAAATTAGAAAGCGATGAGCTAATTAATCTCATTTTTGTGACACAATTTTTTTCGAGTAAGCATGCGGTTGCAAATAGTTGGCTTGTCAATGTACTGTAAATTAAATATGTATAACATTTTGGTGACTTTGCTTCAATTGCTTTCATTACATGAAAAGGTACATAATAAGGAAAAGTAGACCTACCCTATATCCCACAGGAGCGCGGTAGATGGTTGTACATTCCAAAGTGGCCCGGAATTTGGCTACCCCCAAGTAGCCCGATCTGAAATACCCGGATCGGGCCACTAGCCCGAGTCGGGCTACCATAGCCCAGATTTCCAGGCCATAGCCCGATTCCGGGCTACCTGGTAAATAATAGCTGCTTTAAAAGCCAATAGCCAAGTAAAAATCCGTACAGCTTATGGTTTACACAAAAATCGCTACCGTAATCCCATGTGTGGGACAAAGGTGTTTGACTGTAAAAGACAATTTTTTTAATTATTTGTTAATTTACACTGTCTTTACACAAACTGCATCTTCGCTGTGTATATTTAACTATTTTAAATTGAATACATGATTATATATCATTTTGACTACAATTAACAAGTATAAGAGTACAAACTTCTATCACTTCTGCGTAAATGGCATACACTTTAGTCTGCAGCTCAAAATGCATTCTAGGGGCCGAAACTCCGTTCTCATTGGCTAATTTACAAATTTTGCTTTTTTCGCTGTAAAATGTTAAGTATGGGAGTCAGAGGCAGGGTGTTTAGAGAAAACCTTGCGAATCTCACATTTTAATATCTTTGTAAGTTCATATTATGTGCTTTAAAAATATTAGAAAGTATGAGTGCAAATAGAACTAAGGTAAAGTAAAGGCTTTTCAGTAAAATCGGCGTCGTAGCTGCGCAACAGTTAAAAACTCACGTGGCAAGTAGCTATAAATTGGAAAAGCTGCAATTTTTCTGGAAGGGTCCTATCCTAGAACTTGTATTATAACCGGCTAATCGAATAAGTAAAAATTTATAAAAATAACTAATTTTAACTTATCGATTTGATTCTTAGACTAAAAAAAAGTCAGCATATTTGGTTTTTCGGGAGGGCGGGCCCATGTATTTGGTAACGATAGTTTGAACAAGACCCACTACTTAGAAATACCACCCATAGCCAGCTCTTTCGAACTGTAAAGTTCTATAACTCGACCACTGGTCCCCATCTTAAAATAACTAAATTAGCCTAGAATGAAGAAACAGGCTAATTTAATAAGCAGAAAAATGGCTCAACTGACAAAATTATGATCTGTACTCGTGTACCACTTAGTGTGGAAGGAGTAGAATCAGAATTTGACCTAATTATCTAATTTTTTAAACACAGTTTCTATCTGCTAAAATTTTAGTGAAAAATTACACATTATATTGTTTCGTACTTTCAAATGATTATATTATCATTATTTAATATGAAAATATAAAGATAAAAATGTTAAAAAAATTAACGATAAGCAAACGACATGAAATTGGGTCATCCTTGGTTCGCAACTTCACGATGTCATATTTTGGCGACCCAATTTCAACTGTCAATGAAAAACCGAATCAGCAACCTACGGCAGATCCCAAGGCAGATGGTTGTTCTTTCCGATTCCCATTTTGGCATCAGCCGCCGCGATCAAATACATCGGAGGTGTCGGCAACCCCATGATCTTCCAATTCGCTGAGTAAAATTGCTGCTTTAAAAAAATAGAAGTAAAAATCAGTAAAAATTACTGCTTTACACAAAAATTCGTTGTGTAAATTTATACAATTTTTTTATTGATGTGTTAATTTACACTGTCACACAAACTGCATCTTCGCTCTGTAAATTTAACTATTTTACATAAACTTCTTCATTGCTGTTTTCATAATTAACACTATTTTACACAAACTTCTTCATTGCTGCGTAAATTTACACTTTTTCATCAAAATGCATTCTTGGGGTGCAAATTTACACTAATTTACACAAACTTCTTTTTTGCTGTGTTAATTTACAATATTTTAGAAAAAAATCATCTCTGTGTAAAATTTTTTCTTTAAAAATTTTCGGTATGTCAATTTACACCACACTAACTGTTCAATTCAACTTGTTTCACCAAAATGTACGTGCGCACTGCGCAACAGTTTAAAACTCGACGTCAAGTAGCTAAATAAGTTACAATTTCGCTGTATTAGATTACTTAACTGATCAGTAACTCGGCCTGAAATTGAATAGGTAACCATTAAACTTGACATTTCCGACGTATATACGGTATTGTGAATTCTTAACTAACAAGCACTTTAGTTGACGAGCATATGTTTTTTAGAGGACAACAGTATGTATATATTATTTTACCGTGTCGGTAAAATAGAGCGCGGCGTCAACCATAATTGTTTATTAGGGTTAACATTTTTGACCAAACCCGATTCCACGATGAAGTTCCGACCCATAGCTACGTGATGACCCTAGCCGACTTCTCGTGAAGCTGGTGTTAAGATTCTATGAACTCGAACCATATCTTGTCACACCGACATCTTATAATAATAATTATTACCTAGATTTAATAAACACATTTTAAGCAGAAAAATGCTCTAGAAGCTGACGAAAATTATTATGTCTCGCGAGCACTTGACTTGAAGCGTCGAATCGATTTAGTAGCTAAAACGGGGGAGTCTCGAGTCGACCTCATCTTCTCTAGGGGGCAGGGGTGTCATTACAGCTATGTCGAATGTTGAATGCCTAGTAGTTACCAGACATTACCTTTTCAAATCAGGCGTCATTTATCCATCAAATGGCCATTAGCATTGTGTGGACACTGAGTTGGTGGAAGCACATGTAACCTTAATCTTTTGCTTAGAAAAATTGCCTATTAGGCATATAACATTCTGATACGCTTGTATCCAATCTCGCAGTCAAGTAGGTACATCTACGGAGCACTCGGATGCTTCAGCCACGACTGACAACGCTACGAGCTTGAATAATAGGGTCAAATAGGCAAAATTCATAGTCAAAATTTTCAATTTACATACAACATTTTTAACTAAAACTAACGCCCACAGCCCTAACCCTGTGCCGGACCCAACTCGATTAAATAACTTGAAATCAATGTCAAATTTCTACTTACTTTGGATACATATTTTACACAGATAAGCATAGGTGGAACTTTCTACTCATGCCTGCAATCTGTATCGCAAATTTTAATCTCCTGTTAAATTTCTAGACTTCGAAATTTAAATAGTATTAGCCAATATTTATTATAGTCGCTGTGAGACAATGTACGGTAGTCACAGGCACATACATACATGGCACTTTTTCACACAAATACGATAATGTGGTTCTGAATGCAGAACGCAGAGATTCGGCCAGCCAGCATCTAATCAATTATTCATAATAGCAGGTTGCAGTCATGCATTGAAACGGCATATGATTTACACGTCATTTCAGTTTCAGTGCAATGCCTGAAATTAGTATGCACGGCCGCTGAGGCGGCCGCGCAAAAACTCGGATGAATTTCATGATGAAAAAAATACTAGTTTTGGCTTTCTCAAAAAAGATAATTTACGATTCTTTCTGGCTGAATCTTACTTGAGGTGATTTAACGAATTCTATGGAACAATGTTCGCTCAACTTAAATCAATCGACATGTACTTTTGAAAAATTGCATGCACTGTCATCCTACCAATTGCGAAGCAGCAAATTATGTTTTATGACTTCATAGACTGATAAACTTAAATGAATCTGTAAAACCTATCGATAGTAATATGCCTCGAATCAACAAAGCACTTTGGGTGGATTTTCCAGAGGTGATTTTATAAAACCATGTTTTTACGTACTATTTCATATGATTAGCACAACTTAATTACGAAATATCGCCTGATTCGTAACGAAATGTGTACCCTTCTCAAAACGCTTAGCTTAGTTGCAGCTCAGTTGTATTCAAACTTCGGCACAGCAAGTCTTTGTTCAAAGCAATCATTCGTAAATGAAATTACATGCAAATATGAAAACGTAACTCAAACCAAGTTCAGAAAACCACCTCTTCAGTTTTTACGCAGGCAAAAACTGTTTTACAAATCCAGCAATTTTACCGTTACTAACAAGTAGAAAAAATCTGGGATTCACCTAACCATTTTCGCATCACCGTTTAAGAGCATATCATCCAATTGTATTCGCTAAAATCTACCGTCACAAGATATTCGTATAGTTGTCAAACATTTAAAGAGAAAGACAACTTAATAAAAAGTTTAATAAAAACAACCCAAAGAGAACACTGACAAACAAAACAAAACGATTATAAAATAAAAAACTATCTTTAATAATCATTTCAAATAATTAACATACCTAATAAATAATACTTGACTCGACACAAACAACGTTAGCTAAACAAAAAACAACAAAAATTGACGCAATTCGACAAAATTCCGAATCCTATTACTTTTTGTCTTGAGAGAAATTCAACACCAAAAAAATAGACCAAAATAAATTTGGGCGAAAAGTTTTACTCAGCAATTCAGCTGCCGGTATTATTTGGTTTTCTTCAACCTGTTAATACATTTAGAGGTGAATTTTTAAAACGAAATAGATCACCCTTCTGATGCCTGCTATGCTAAAACACGGGTCTAGCTAAAGCTGGGGCTATGGCTAAGCCTTCCCAAACTTTTCCGTAACTGACCGTCGTTAAATCTTTATAGCCAGAGAAGATCCAGCATCTTAGTAAAAACAGTAAAAGACAGACCAAAAAAAAAGGTGTGTAAACTTTTGCTAAACTTTAAACCGCTCCTTTCTCACTAAACTCTGGAGAAAACTTGGTAAAAAATGGATGCTAGTGAGTAAATATTTTTACCTGCACTGTCGTCAAAACAGGCAAAACATGTTTTCATGTATCGCCTGAGAGTCCGAAAACAAGTTCCGACAGAGCGAAAATTGCTCTGAAATCAACCGATTCACGTTTCGCCGGCTGGAACAGGAGGAGGCGACGCGTTCTTGACTGGGCAGCAGCTGCGTAACAGTGGTTCCGGACAAAAGGAAGCCTCCGCGAGATGTTCTGACTCATGAGCGGATGCGTGCGTTCGGACTACTTGGTAGCGACGGTACAAACTGTCGCTCAGGGTCACGTCAACTGCCTGATGAGCTCCTTCTTTCAGCCAACGATAGCACTCCACCAGGGGCTGCAAAAAATCATACAAGTCATACATGTAGTTGGGGGGACGGGGGAAAGAACCCCCCCAAAATTCGGTCCAGGCGGAGGGAGGGGGGTCCCGCCAGAGGGAAAAGAGGGGGAGGATCACGGCGGAAGTATAATTTTGGCCAAAAATTGAAAAAATCGAAATTTCTTCGTAAAATTTAAGCGACTTTTACCGACTTTCCGCCACAATTTGTCAAAATCGGTGTTTTATTGGTAAAAATAGGTATGAGTCGAGTCATTCTCGGGAAAGGGAGTCAAAATTGAGTTGACACAGGGGAGGGGTGGTCCCACCAAGGGGGGGGAGGGGTACCCAAAATTTTGGCGCTACATGTATGATACAAAGACCTTTCTAGGGTGATATGCATAAAGGCAGTCTAACGTTACAACCAGTCTAAGGCGTTCTATTTCAGTAATCTAGAACAGACGAAAATTCTACAAGTATATCCTATTACATAGGTCAGAACTCAGAAGGCAACCCTTCAACTGAGTTTAGTAAGATAATTAGCTAAGACTGCCTTGGTGGTTGACTTATCGCTGTTTTGGCTATTCTGGCTGATTAAGGAGAAAAAACAGTCCCCAAAATTTGGCAAAAGAGGCCCCTTATTAGTTCTTCACCCCACCAGCAACAATGATCCCTTATCGCAATTACAATTATAAAAAAATTACTTAACCTACACTGAGATACATGCAATGAATGGCAAAGGGTCGTGAGGGTTTTAGTTTGGGCAGCAGCAGAGCCAGGTTCTGTGGGGTTGTCATATTGTACTCCATTCAGCAGCACGGCATCAAACTCTCCCTTCGTCCAGGCCAGTCTAGCTAGCGGAATCTGGGCCGCAAATCGGCTGCGAGCATTTTCGACTGGACTCTTGCTCGAGCGGAATCGGCTCGGCCCGACAGGCTTCCTCGTAGGGCAACGGGCAATAGGCTTGCATGTGTTCGGGGCTCAAAGTTCATGGCATCAACGGCCGGTATGCCCTGTGGATGGCTGCCCTTGTGCAAATGCACACACTGGCCTCAATCTCGCAGTCGACTTAGAACCGCTGCCACCAACAGCCCCACACACTCGTCCAGCACTATGAGAGCAATGTTAGCCTGCAGGTTGATGGCGCCAGGCCCTGTGGCCAGCTGGTCCGGTCTGCCAGACAGCCAATGCGCTCCGGATTAGTCCGATAGTAAGTGTGGCCGAGCAGGGCGGACGGTTGGCTTAAGTAGGGTGATGATATCCGAGCGCTTCCGTAAACTTTCTGCTGGATATCGTTGGCTCGCGTGAGCGCTGCTTTCATTTTAAAAAGGTGGCGCTGTTGGGGACCAATTGGCTGACCACCTCTTTGCCCTCGCACTTGAGTCTCGCCCACTTCACGCCCAGCAATTGGCCCGGGGCCGAGCTGCTGAGATGAGCCTGAAATCAAAAATTTAAATAAAGGGCCGAAGAGGGAGGCGGTAATACTATTGGCCAACGGATAGGCAACCTTAACTAAAAAAACGAAGGCCGATTTTTCGAAACGGATGGGTTTTTTAGTTCATGACTTACACAGAGACAGAAATGGTGGAGAAAGTAGAAAAAAGACTAAATTTTAATTTGTAGTGGTGCAGTAGCTTCGGGGCCGGTTTCATAAAAAGTATATTAGTACAGATTAGTACCAATATACAACGAATAACTAATTATTAGTTCATTAGTTACCCATATTAGCGTTAGCATATCTAACGAACTAATGATTAATTATTATTCATTATTCATTAGTGCATTAATTTTTAATTAGCAATTATCAACGTTCCAGTTTCATAAAATTACTAATGAATGTTCATTAGTTGCTAATTACCAATATATTAGTGTTAGGTGATCAGCGACCAATGAATCATTCATTAGTGATCTGTTGCGCTGTTTTGGGGTCTACATTGTTTATTAACTGAGTCGAAATTGTGTTTATATTATTGTTTTCCAATTTAAGATTTTCGAGCTCAATTCTTTCGCTGATCTGAAACGGGAGCGGTCACTTTTCTTAAATTCGTAAAAAATTAGTAAAATTCTTGGTAAAATTATAACCCATACAACTTATACCTATTATGTCCAATACCTATACAGCTTGTACCTATACCTATTACTACCATATACAACTAACCTTTTTACTTGTTTTAAGCAAACGTGTTCACAGTTTCACACAGCTTAAAGTAAAGCTACCTACTTGAGCGAAAGTCGTTTTCGATTAGCCAGCATTATTAGCGCAAGTTGTAGTCACAAAGGAAATCTATGTAGACTGAAGCCTGAGTTTTTGTTGTAGGTAAAGTAAAAATAAAGTGGCTACCCGTGGACGTTCAAGTCCGAGCCAAGGCACCACGACTATTGGGTGTCGGTTCTCATCTCCGATCGTTCAGCGCTGAGCCAGGGATACCACCTAAATAGCGTGACTACTGAAGTATAGCCTCGGCCAAGAGCAAGACCGTCAAGCTAAATGCCCTAAACGCAACCCTGTTACCTTCCCACGTATATTTAGCTGTGGTTTTCTTGTACCGCACCCGTGGGGATTGACTGCTGGGTTGGCAGAATCAATTGGAACCTTAGTCTCTTGCTCGAGAAGGTTTTGAATACGTTGTGCTTGGGGATGGAACTACTAACTTTCAACTTGTTTACTAGTCGACTACGCCATATGCCGAATTCACACTGGCACTTGCACAAGCAAAATACCCTGTTTTTGGACGGTTTTGAGGGGGTACCCGCCCCCCTCAGTTGGAGCATAGTACTCAACTGGGAGTGGTGTACCTCCCTCAATTCAAGACCCCGTACTCAACTCAGAGTCAAGACACTAAGCAAGGTCTTTCATGCTAATGTGCTGAACTGAGGGGGGTACCCCCCCTTCAGTCTGAAAACATAGTACTGAACTAAGGGGGGGGGGTAGCGAAAGAGCTTGCTTAGTGTCTTGAACGGGAGGGGGTACGGGGTCTTGAATTGAGGGTGGTACAAATGTCTGTCTATGTCTTCAAAAGCGGTGGTGGTTGTACAAAAAAGAGCTAGTTTGAGCCCAAGGCCCAAGGCATAATAGTAAAGAAGGGTCCTACTGTTCCTTTCATGTACTCTTTCTCTTCTATTCTCTTGCTATTATGTACTCTTTGTTGATAGTCCACGTAATAATAATATGCATGCTAAGCTTAGTGTAGTCATTGTATGCTTCATTTCAAAGTGTGGTACACCAAAAAATACTTTTAAACTCAACTTCTAAGAGTTGATTATGCAGTAAATTGCACTGACGCAGTAATAATGTTTTGATTTGTATCCCATTAGGAAGCCCAATTCAAGCATTTCCGATTATGTATACCAGCCGCAGAATAATTAAGCCATTCGAAAGTTAAAGGCGGTAACGAACCTGCCCCAGAAGCTATTAATTCATTAGTACTAATGAATCTGATCACTAATACTTGAGCGATAAAAAATTATATGAAACGCTCATAATTGGAACTAATGGAAAAACCACTAATTACTAATTATTAGTAATTAGTAATTAGTGATTTTTTATGAAACCGGGCCCAGGAGTTAAATTCAAAAAATTTTGTTAAAATTTTTTCCGACCACCCAAATTTAGAGTCGGAATATCGACCTCGGAAATTTTGGATAAAGTATCATATTTTCATCAACATCCATCCGATCACTCCCAAACTCACCACAATGATAATCTAAACTGTTGTCTATCTTCTGTAACAATCTTACCCCTCGGAGTGACGTGTACTCCGAAATACAGCATCCGTTTTTTTTTCGATAAACTTTCTCGAAAAAAATGAATGTTTGATCCGTGTTTAGATCACAATTATATCGTCCTGTTTTGAATATTGTTAACTTTATTGAGAAAAAAGCCTTGGAATGAATCCACAGTTAGATCCACCGCACAGTGAGGGTCCTGATAGGTCTACATTGGTCAATTTTTTAAAAATGGTTTTTTGACGTCTCTGGGGATAAATTAGGCCGCTGAACGCGAATTCGAGTTTCATTTTTGTTTAGAAAATCTTTTGGAATACCCCACGACCCCCCTTCCAGGGATTTCCCATTTGAGATTACCAGCGGTCAATTTTCGAAATGAGGATTTTGATGTTGATGAGGATGTTGATGAGCAAAAAAGATTTTGTTTTTGATGTTCGAGTTTTAAAAAGTGAAGTTTATGCAGGTTTTGGGTGTTTAATGACATCCGTTATATTTTGAAAAAATACGTGTTTTATTTCCGAAATGACTTATGAAAAAAAAAAACTGACAATTTTTATTTTTTGCAGAAAAAACAGACTTTTCATAGAAAAAATTGTGATGCTAACAAAGCTCAATTATGATTAAGACTCCCATGATACATCAACTGTGTGTTTTGACCCATTTTTAAAAAAATATGACAAAAATTTAAAATCTCCGTTTTTTTTTAGTTAAGGTTGCTATATTCGTGGTGATTCTGCTTTATTCGTCCAACTCTGTGAATTTGCAATTTACTGAACCGATTTTCATAAGTATGGTACCAGTGACTAAATAAGGAATATCTCTACCTTCAAAAATTAAAATTTTCAGAAAAAAATTGACACTTTCGACGAATTTAGTTTTAGTTTTAAGCGGCCGAATCCCGAAAATTTTCTTGCATAAGACTCGCTGCATCTCCAAAAATTAAATTTGAAAACACAAAATTTCCCTTTTTATTTTTGAACCAGAGAATTTATAGCCGCCTTCTCTACCACACACACATGTAACGGTTCAAGCTAGGGGTTTAACTTTCAGGGGACTTTTTGGCCAAATTTCCGTGACCCCACTGTGTTTGTTTTTCACTATAAGTGTAGGTTATAGCACGAAGTTATACGTTACGTTAAGTTATTGCACTTACTTTTCAACACAGGTATGATATAGATGATATAACACTTGTTCCAGACGAAGACGACCACCTCAAGATTCACTCAAATCACGTTGGTAAAACCGATTCAAATCCCAAACTCTACCAAAATTATCCACAGATTCGTTATCTTGTCCAGAGGCCTCCGGCTGGAAGCTGTCCATTTTCCGTTCGCAGGAGGGGGCACAGCGGGTCAATTGTTTGCCGGAGACGGAAAAAGAGCTGCCCAGGGGGTGCTGAAACGCCCCGTCGGGTTTGAAGCTGAGTTTCTCGATGCGCACAGCTGTCCCGCCTGTAGCTTCACCAAGCGATAGGTGTCTCGTTTTCGCACCACCACAAAATCATCCGCACTGATCGACATAGCTCTAAAAAGGACAAGTTTAGAGAAAATATTAATATTAAACTTGCAGACCTACAATTTTGGATTTGTGAAAATTTCATTCGTATCGTGGGCCGTGGAGGGCGGAACCGCGCTACTCATTTATCTAGAATTCGCTGCCTGTCTACGTTATGTGGTGGTGAGAACTGCGCTATTAAACACAAACAATTTCGCACGCATCACGACACGATGTTTTGTCTCTGACTGTTACAGCAACAATACGGACAACGAAGCAAACGAACAAGACACAACAAGCGAAAGTTCAAAATAAACTCGCAAAATAGATACCTACAGTATTAACCAGTCTTCACACTGAGCAAACTTAAGACTGCATGTGCTAAATGCAAATATCACGTTATTTTCTGCAAAACACCTGAAATAGTGAACAGTGACCAACTATGGCATTTTTCTCGGGGGGGGGGTGGGATTTTGCCCCCCCCCCCATTTTTTGGTCCTCCAATCCACATTCGTGACTCTATTATGTATCCCCCCAACCTGTATTATAGGTAATTTTGCTTTATTTATGAAATTTTGAACTTTATGTTCAATAGAATCTCCCCCGGTAGCATCTGTGTGAAAAAATGGAATATTTTAAAGTCAAGACAGCCTCAAGTGTTGAAAATCTTGGCTCGTTAGTCGTTATTACTCTAATTGGGTTTGAAAAAGGCAAAATTTGGCATACCTGGGCCAATCATGGTGCCGCTACTGTTACCCTTTAGTAGCTTGAAGAATACCATATTATGCATGTTTACATTTAAAAGATGCGTCCGTTTTAACAGGTGGTGTGTTGTAATGTAATTTGAATGAAATCAAACGTAGTGTTGATAAAAACACTATTAGAAATTTAAACCTTCTTTAGCTCTTGCTCTTTTCTTGCACCTGTTCGGGCGGAGCTAAAACTTTGGCTTATAATCAATATTACTGTGGGTTTAAACAGGAACAATGCTTTGCAATAGATTCTGCTCATTCAAATGTGTTACGTGGAATTCGCAGGATGCGGCGATTACAGCGAAAGCTAATTCCTTAGAGCGAAGCATACGAACCTAAAACTTAGAAAATTTGAAAAATAAAGTTAAATCTTTTCGTATTAACAGTTTTTCCTTATTAATTAAGGATAAATCGACAGCTACAAGGAAAAGTATTAGCCAGAAACTATTAACAATACAAGTTCAAGTGCTTTATAATGATAAAGTATATACATTCTACAGAATAAGATGAAACATTATTTGGAAAATGGCAGGAACAGATGCCAAAACAAACAAAATTTATTAAAGAAATTAATATAGGTGCAACTAAACGAATATACGAACAACCAGTTTAATTCATTAAAACATTAAAACATACAAAATATTTCATGGGTACCAGTTGCAATGGCAAGCCAATGAACAATTATTCTTATAACAATATGACCCTAATTTTGTCTTTGAATCCGAAATGACGCAAGCCTTAACAGTGACTGGTATTTGTTGAAAAGGAAAAAAGATTTTTTTTTTTCAGTTATTTCTTATTTTCTATTAATTATTATCCAATTCATCAACCTAAGAGAAATAAAACTTCTACAATCCGGTGCAGGAATAAGATCAGAGAGGCATAAGTTTCATTAAACATTTTCATGTCTCTTAAAAAGTGCTAAAAAAGCAGGGCCGAATATTGAACTCGTTTCAGACTAATGTACTGGCCAAGAGCGGGATTCACACTCTCAACAGGCCGGGTGGGTTGTAGCACAGGGATATGGGGTGGTCGTTTTCAGATTTTTTGTTGACATTCTATGCAACATGTGACTGGGCCAATCAATAGCGAAGCTTTTATTCTCTTATTGGGATAATGCCTGTGCATGTGCTTTTTTCATGAAACGGCAAAGGTATAAAGGTTAGTGACATCTTTATTCATCCATAAACAGTGTTTTTTTTTTTTTATAAAAAAAAAAAAAAAAAAAAAAAAAAAAAAAAAATAACGTTGATCCTTTTTGATTGAGAAACTTTGAAAAAATTTAATAAAGTTTATATCTCAACAGTTTTTTTATCACTTTAGCTAAAAGTTTGCCAAATAATCGGGAGACGTATTTACAAGCCTTTTTTAATGTTTTTGAATAATATGAGTATGAATAAATAATGAGTTATTAAGCTTTTATTGCTACCTTAATGCTTATCAATTCATTAGCGATTATAGGCTAAAAAATGTTCTGAATGGAACCTACGTGGTCATTGTAGAGTCAACATAGTGCATGGGTTGGCAACATGTAGCAAGAAACAGACCAGCGCATCTGCCTGTGCTAAAACACAGGCAGGCTGCAGAAGGAAAAAATCTACTTCTCCATATAGTGAGACGCTATTATGTACTCTTGATTTTATTTACATTTAATATAAATTGTTAATTTCTTAATTTCAAATTACATTTTATTTTTTTCGGTTCAGCTGTGTAAAAAATTCCAAGATTTCGTTTAGAACAGCCAGAAGTCAGAAGAAAATTTCTAACCAAAAGTTTTATATCCATTAAATAGCCACAGATAAAACATAGATCAGGCAAAACAATTGTTAAAAACAATTAAAGCTGCAAAATTAAACTACCGTGATTTACATAGTACCAGTACGGATTACATAACACATATAACGCATTAACACTGAATAAAAATCAAGTATG
>JASANF010018669.1:0-15611 GCA_030248245.1 Trissonchulus sp. WLG1_4 | reverse complement strand
AAACGTACGTATATAAGTGTAAACAATGGGGTATTTTTTGAAACTTCAGGTATATATATGTATATATCTGGTTTATCCAGGGTGGGTAACTATACATCACATGGGCATTGTAAGCCCACCCCCGCCCAAAAATGGTTATTTCACTATACTGGTGCTTTATATCCCTCCCAGAATATAGCTCATAACACCAAAACCGGTGGTTCATGAATGGGAAAATAGCTGGAATAGTTGCTCCCCCTCCCTCAGAATGTTTTTCCGGCCGCTTATGGTGGGTATGGTATGGTTCCCTAACGTTGCTACAATGATAATGTGTACATTGTTGGATGTGTTTTTCTACTACTTGTAGTAGTATAATATACTATTAAAATTTTCACCACTTCTACTAAACTAGGCGGTTTTATCAACTTTTTGGAAAATATATATATTGGTTTGTAAATTAGTGTGTATTTGTTTTTTGTTGTGTAATTTAGGCTGCTTTTGTGTAAATACACCATATTTTACGCAAAAAAACCTTGGTGTACAGTATATACTTGTTTTATGACCATGAAAAAACTTTTCTTTGGCGAATATTACCTGCCTGATATCCGTTCTTTAACTACAAACTTGAACAAGATGATGGTATGGTGGTAAATGAACTGGACCTTTCAGTTTTTAATGGCTATTTTTCCAGTAATAATTTACAAATCCGTTACTTTTTAATTCATTTTTTTAGGATCGCCATGGGACTGAATTTTGTCTGGGTCCGACGCACGAGGAAGTGGTGACGAAGTTATTTTCGGACTGTGGGACGCGAGCCAGCGTTGCGCTGAAAACTGGAACTCCGTCCGGACTTATCAGCGAACACCGACTGCCCGTCTACTTATAACAGATCAGCGCAAAGTACCGGGACGAAGCCAATCCCAGATTTGGCCTGCTGCGGGCGAGAGAATTCCTGATGAAGGACTTGTACTCATTTGACAAAGACTCTGTCGCCGCTCAACAGAGCTATCAACGGTTATCTGATGTTTCTTGGAGACATGTTCAACGGTATATTATATTATAAATGTGTTATGGCGTTTATTGTTGTCTATAGGGGGCACATTCATACCTCATTTGCATACATGTACACGGGGTCTCGGTCTGGGGGGGGGGGGCTTGTCCCGAAATTTTCGACATTTTAGGGGGGCTTGTCCCGATTTTTGTCCCAAAAACGCAATAATTCCAATTTTTGCCTAAAAATGGGACATTTTTTGCGAAATTTCTATATTTTTAGCGATTTTTTCGTTTTTTGGTCATTTTTGAAGCATTTTACGGCGATCTGAGGCAATTTTGGGGTTTCAGAGAGGGGGGGCTTGTCCCGACAGGTCAAATCTGAGGGGGGGCTTGTCCCGGAATTTCAAATCCGGGGGGGGTCCGCCCCTCCCCCCACCGACCCCCCCCATGTATATACATCTGTGCTCATGTGTACCTTGGTTGAAATTTTGGAGGGCCTCTCCGACAAATTTTGGGACCCTCAGTTCCTCATCCCCCCTGGATGGACCAAAAATGTCCTATTTTTTACAAATTCTTTGTGAAATTTCTCAAAAAAAGTCTTTCAAATTTTCCGAACCTTCGCCCCCCCCCCGGTCCCGGTCCCTTGATTTATAGGGGGGTTCCCCACCCCCTCTTTGATACATGTATGCATATCTGTAAGGGTTGATTCATATTTCTGCGCGGATATTAGACATACGGATCAACGGACGACCGATAGATTTGGCGAAGAAGTTAAAATTTGACAGATCACTGCAAGATGAAAAACACTGACCAAAAAGACTGAACAAAGCTAAATCAGTGTGTGTGTGTTGCGTGTGTGCTCGTATTTAAGTTATCTTTAAGTAAACCTAATCCCCTTAATCCGATTATATTGTGTTTCAGTCTTGATCTCCCGGTGATGCGCGTGCAGGCCGCTAGCGGCGCCATGGGCGGGTCCCATTCGCACGAATTCCACCTGATACCGCATGGCGGGTCAGGACTACATTTGCACTGCTCGGCCGTAAGGCTGGGCTTTAGCCATGAGCTAATCGCCAATCAGGTTCGTAAGCGTTGCCTAATTCCTGGATTAATAATGGATTTAACGGATTACCAGAGAATTGGGAACTGCACCAGGGCCACCAAATGGCAGGACCTGCCGCACGGTGATTAAGTTAATATTAGTATTAAAATTTGTTTGGTTAATAAATTATGATGAAACTTAAAAAATTCTGTGCACAAGCAGGACGAATTGATAGTCGATTTTATGCTTTAAAATTCAATGCGTTTAATCCATTTTAAGATTTGGCCTTGATTGATGAATTGCTTCAAGGGGTGCTACGTCGCCCCCCCCCCCTAGAGATGGGGTACCGGTTCCGGTTTTAGAGGGTACTTTCTAGTTCAACCAATTCCGTCGGACGTCTCGACCCCCCCCTTCGAAATGTTCATGAAAAAAATTGTGCGCAAGAGTCTGAACTGAAACCGGAGTCTTGTTTAAGCCTAAGGTTTAGGTCTGCCATTTTTTAACATGATTATGCTACAACGGTTTGTCTGATCAAATGACATTACTGATATGAGCTATGTCCCAATTATCCGTGACATAAGCTTGCTTTTTATGCCTTACAAACCCCAAAGGGTGGATTTCACAAGTTGGTATTTAGTAAACCATGGCTTTATGGTACGTCTATAATATGATTTGCACGTATTATTTTTATGACGAAATATCACGTGATTCGTTTCGAATTTTTAGGTTCAGGGTTTTTTTTCAAAATCGGCACTGTGTAAAATGCTATGTGTAAATTGAGAAAAATTTGCTGTGTAAATTAACGGTCTGTTGTGTACATTTTTAAAAGTGTGTATTTTAGTATTTTTTAGGTAAAAATTGACCGTTTTTGCACGCGAAAACTAATATTTCGCCTTTGATACTCGAACTACATACGAAAATAAAAAAATATATATGAGATTATAATATATAATCGAAAATTTTAGCGTTTTTGTCAGTTCAAGTATCCGACACGTCGGGACAAGCCCCCCTAAAATTTCAAAAAATCTGAGACTAGCCCCCACCCCAAGCCAAGACCCCGTGTACATGTATGGTTCACACAGATAGAGAGTTGGTTTATCAGCCAGATCCTACACAATTTTTTCAAATCCGGGTATAAGACGGGGTAAAATCCGGGTATCAAAGTAGTTTGAAGTATTACAAGAAATCGCACAGACAAGCTCAGCATGTCAGATTTTTCACTGTCAACTGTCAAGTGCATAAAAGCAAATGCTAAAATAAAAAAATCATAAGCCGTTTAACAGCAGAAACTGAAGATTTTTTGTTTTTTGGTCAAAAATTAGACTTAATTTTGTTAGCACAAAGAAGTTACAGGCTGCAATCGCCACTTCGCGAATTTTTGTAAATTTTACAACCAAAATACGCCGTTTAATCAACTTTTTGGGGAAAATGGGGCTGTGTACAAGTGTATATTTTTATTTTTTGCTGTGTAAATTGGGCGGCCGGTGTGTTAATAAACCCAATTTTTCACAAAAAAAAACATGGGTGTATGTCAAAACAGCCGCACAGCAATCATGGTTTTTTTTGTGTAAAATAGGGTGTATTTACACATCGGCCGCCTAATTTGCACAGCAAAAAATAAAAATACACACTGATTTACACAACCCTATTTCCGCCCAAAAGTTGATAAAATCGCCTATTTTTGTAGTTAAAATTACAAAAAATCGCGAAGTTTCGATTGCGGCTTGTGAGTTTGTGACCGCTTTGGGCTAGCCAAAATAAGTCTTATTTTTGACCCAAAAACAAAAAATCTCCAGTTTCTGCGAGCTTCTGCCCTTGAACGGATTCTGATTATGTATTTCCATTGTTTCATAAGCATTTGAAAATGAAAAATTAGCCATGCTGAGCTTGTCTGTACGATATTTTACCATACATGTGGGGATAGGTGAATGGGTTACGCCCCTCCCACAATTCGATCCTAGGGGCGGGAGTTTGGTCGTGCCAGGGGTAAAGGAGGGGGGGAGGGTCCTGGCGCAAATAGAAAATACTGCAAAAATCTCTTTATTTTGTGAGTGTACAAAATATTTAAACAAGTGTATATTTTTGCTCTTGGCACTTGAACATTGGCCATTTCTGATACAATTTACGCAATTTTGCCTAAATTTCATCTAAAAAATGTAAAAATTGCAGCAGACTTGGGAGAGTAGGGTCAACAAGGGAAAACTGTAGGGTAGGTTTTAATCCCGAAATTTAAAAAATGTGTAGGATCTGGTTGACGTGTAAACACTTTCAGCCAGATTCTGAGACTCTGTATCAATATGGATAGAGATCGCTGTATAAACCTGCGGATATATGCCTATTCTAAGTCGTTTTTCGGATCCAGTCGGGACTAGGGTGCACAGGTACACTATTCTCATTTATCATAATTTGTACCTTCGTACTTCGAGTGCAAAGTCAAAATACGGTTTTTCAAGTCCAAAACAATAGTGTTTTACCTAAAATACGCCAAAATACACAAAAATTTACACAACATACCCTTAATTTACACAGCAAATTTTTAATTTACACAGTGCCGATTTTGAAAAAAAACCCTGACAGCAAGTCTCTGTTTTGCTGAAATTTCAACTGAGCTAAAACCACGGTTTATGAAATATATTCGTATATATTCGTAACGAATCCTTTGTGAAATCCACCCAAACTGTTTTTCTCTTGTTTCAGACAGACGAATCTGTTTCCCCGTTGTGTCCAAACTGCAACTCAGCCCTGCAAAAGCATCGAACCCTGGAGCTAGCTCACACATTTCTACTGGGCCAGCGGTATTCCAAGCCTCTGGGAGCAGCTTTCATCAGTGCCAATGCCAGTCAGCGCCGACTAGTGGAAATGGGCTGCTATGGAATTGGAGTTACCAGATTGCTGGCGAGTCTAGTAGACCACTTTGCTCCGTCCAGCCGGTGTATGCTCTGGCACCCTCGAATAGCGCCCTACCTCATTTGCATAATTGGTCCGAAACTGGGCAGTCGGGAATATGACTCTCTCAACCGTCTCTGTTCGGACATGGCCGAAAATGTGGCCCAATTAGCTCCGAATGGCGTACTTTTGGATGATCGACAAAAATTAACTGTCGGCAGACGATTGGATGATGCTCGGCGACTTGGCTGGCCAATCATAGTCGTTGTGAATAAACTGGCTATGGAAGATATTCCCAGATTTGAAGTGACGAATTTGTGGACTAAAACTAGTTTACAGTTGACTCATGCGGAATTGTTTGATTATATCAGACGAGAAGTTAAAGCATTTGAATTTTAATTTGCTTAGATTTTTCAATTATTGGGATGTTTTGTTTACAAATCGTGCAATATTATTGCAATTAAAAAAGGTTTTTTTGGAGGCTTAAGGGCCATTGCTTTACTGGTATTTTTAGTCTACCGAAAACGAGTTAAAAATGTCTGTTTTAATCTAGATCCAAAAAACGAACTTGACTTTTAGCCATACATGTAGTTGGGGGGGGGGGTGGGGGGGAAGACCCCCCCCCCCAAAAAAAAAAAAAATTCGGTCTCGGGGGAGGGAGGGGGGGTCCCGCCAGGGGGAAAAGAGGGGGAGGGTCCCGGCGGGAGCAAAATCTTGGCCAAAATTCGAAAAAATCGACATTTTTTGGTGAATTTTAAGCAATTTTTACCGAAATTTTTGCCAAAAATTGTGAAAATCGGTGTTTTTTGGTCAAAAAGGTTAAAGATCGCGTAATTTTTGGGAGGGGGGTCAAAAATGAGTTGACGCAGGGGAGGGGGGTGTCCCTCCAAGGGGGGGGGGGAGGGGTACCCAAAATTTTAGTGCTGTTACATGTATGCTTTTAGCAGTCGCATTTCTTTCTAGTCGATAATAGTTAATGATTGGATTCGGTTGAAATTTTGTCCGACTTATTTTAACTCGTTTGAGTCCGACTTTCTGCTCTTTACTTTAGTTTGAAATAGGTCCAGTGTGTTATATACGTGGTACATGACTTATTAGTTTATAAACCATTACTAATTTATTACGCTTTATTGATCAAGATACATGTTGTGCAAAAATTTATGTAAAATAAAAAGTATGAATAATTGTTACACTTTTTTAACTTTAAAGGTAAAAACTTTTTCAACTTTAAACGTAAAAAACAAAGATTTCTTACGCAGATTGCGTTTTTAGGTGTTTTTTTGGTAAGCCATAGCTCAGCGTTTTTAAATTCAAATCACAAACAATCTTTTGCATTAAATAGATATAGAACTACATACCTAGGTAACTTGAGTTTTCTGAATCTCGTAGGGACAAAACAATAGGAACAAGGACAAGACTAGCAAGCACCGAGCTTTAAGTAGAAATAGGTCTTAAGAAAGTCAATAAGGCTCGATTCAGGCTTACAGGTTACAGGCGTATGTCTGTATAGCGGGCAAAATTACGAAATAGTGTATAAGATAAGAAGATTGGGGCGTGACTTTAAGTATGAATCGAGCCTAAAATAGTGTCTCTTCTGTAAGAGACACTATATTATATATGGTTTTTTTCTGTTATTCCCCCACCATCGAACAGTTATTTAGCTGCAATCAGTTTAATAATATCAATAGTCTGAAGTGAACATCTCTTCAAAGGCGGACCCCAATAGTAGACGCCCGCGGTTACGTATAGCTGTCGCTCCGAACCAACTTTGTACAGGCCGTGAAAATACGGATAATTTTCGATGTACAGCGGAATGATTTCTGCCACATGTTGACCCGCGTGGGTGTGACCGGACAAAATCAAGTCCGGTGTCGAGTGGGTTGGCAACCGGTAGACAGTGGCAGGATTGTGCGCCAATAGGATGGCAACCGATTGGTCAGTTCGGCAACCCTTCAAGGCGGAAGCCGGGTCAGACTTGTTGAAACCGGGGAGTCTAAACAGACAGACCTGCCGGAAAGAAATGTGACAAGCATGTATTGCCTAACTGCAACTGTTTTGACGCTGAGCGCAATTGAAGGGTCGATTGAATACTCGATTCGAATTTTAGTCCGACTCCGAACCCGTCTGGACTGAACGGATTTTATCAGTACATAATAGGAAGAGTATGACACTCTTCCTATTATGCCTACGGGCGTGCGTCCAATGCGCAGCGCGAAATAGCCCGTTTATGTACGGTTTTGCGGGGGGGGCGGCCCCCCCCCTCAACTGAACACCCCGCACTCAACTGAGGGGGGGAACCCCCCCCCTCAACTCAGTACCCCGTCTTCAGTTGAGGGGGGGGGGTCCACCCCCCCTCATTTCAAGACACTGACAAGGACTTTTGTTGATGTGCTGAACTGCGGGGGGGGGGGTCCCCCCCTCAACTGAAGACGGGGTCCGGAACTGAGGGGGGGGGGGGGTCGCGCAAAGACTGTGGCGGTGTCTTGAAATGAGGGGGGGGGGGCCCCCCCCCCCCTCAACTGAAGACGGGGTGTTGAGTTGAGGGGGGGGTACCCCCCCCCTCAGTTGAGCACGGGGTATCGAACTGAGTAGGGGGTACCCCCCCCTCAGTTGAGCACGGGGTCTTCAGTTGAGGGGGGGGGGTACCCCCCCCTCAAAACCGTACATAAAACCGTACCTATTTCGCGCTGCGCATTGGACGCGCGCTGCTAGGCATAATAGGAAGAGTGTCATACTCTTCCTATTATGTACTCTTGCTATTATCTAGCATAATTTATATATCAAAGTCGAAACTCACTAGCCTAAATATGTCATGGCAAAACCTTAATTGACCCCCTTTTGCTCAAAGTAGGTATAAATTTTTGAAATTTCATAAAAAATGCATTATTTTTTATGTTATTTCGAGACAAATCAGGAAAAAATGAAAATTTTTGCATGTTAAGGTGTATGTCAGTAGCCCGTTTCAATAAACTCACAGGTCCACAAATTTGTGGGCTGAGCCTGTGCCTGTGGATTCTGTTTCACTATCTCACAGGCTCACTAGGCCACAGGCTCAGCAAAATTCATATAACGCGCATATATAATGTTCTAAAAAACCAAAGCTCGTCGTTGAAAAATTTTTCAGCAGGCGTCAGAAATAGTGGTGGTAAAAGTACCTACAGTCCCGGCCATAACTAGGGTTCCTTTTTTCGCGAATGCGAAGGCTCTTTCTTCGCGCCTTTGCGAAATTTTCCCGGTCATAAGTAGTGTCCTTTCTTCGCAGCCTGCTTAAACACATAGGCGTAAGTAAGTAGGTGTAGCGTACGTATTCACGCATATGTACGTAGACTTAGCCTTAGCTTATTAGCTGTTAACATTTTAGCATTAGCTTGGCGATAATTTGATTTTCTCAAACTCACGAATGGCTTTCGCGTCTTCGCCTTCGCGAAGACAAAGGGACACTATTTCTGGCCGGGACTGTAGTTTACTTAAGGTGGTAGTAACGTTTTCGACAGTTTTGCAGGAGTAACACTTGACAACTTACGATTAATTTTCAATCAATAATTTATAGTACGCATATTAATTCAGGAAACTATAATTTATTATGAGATAAATGCTTGCTAAAATAGCTTGAAACAATCATTTTTAATTTTCACAGAAATATTTTTCAGCCAGTTACGACAATTTTTCGTAAATTTTATGTTTAGCTAAGCCAAAGTAGTAGCTAGTCAAAACGGTCGTTTATTGAAAAAAGAAAAAATGACACACGGGCATGTCAAAAACCTTCAATTTAGATGCCAAAACTTATCCTTCCGCTTTTCACTTTTTGAGATTACGTCACATATTTTATGTAACATTTCTTTTTTAACTAAAGTACATTACACAAAAGTCTGCAAAACTTCACAACTACTAGAAGGATTTTGTTCAAAATTTGGGATTAATTGGCACACGTATGTGTCTACTTTATACTAGAAAATGAAAAATGCCCTGCGGAAAAAAGGTCATAATAGGACGGTTCAGTAACTTTTTTGTATAGATTATCGTCTAATTTTTGTAATCGTCTAATTAAATCGAAAATGCTGCTGGTAGTGGCTTAAAGTTAGAGTAACTGAAGCGGAAAAATGATCTGCTAAAATTTTGGAAACTAGCGCCTATTGGTGAAAGAAATAGGCCGCTTTGCTGCGCCCTATTATTGCGGGCACCACGGCTGCACGAGCAATACGCAGTGTTGATCTCATGAGTCATGAGGTCGATTCATACATGCACGACAAGGTGTCGCATCGGCCAACATTTGATGCTTGCTTTCGCGGCTGTTTGCCTACAGCAACCTTATTCTTCGAAAACTTCGCAAGTTATTTGTTCATGTCGCTCATGTTGCTAATTTTATTAGGTATCGTTCACAGAAAATAGGACGTATTCTCGACTGCTTTTCACCATATTACAATATTCAAAAAATATATTCAATGAATACTGGATGGTGATTATCGAGGATTATGAATACGCCTTTAGGGTTTAAATGAGATCAGTTATTCTCGAGTTATTTTTTCTCGAGCTATTCTTGTTTCGTGCAAGCCAGTGTCGTTCGTTCAGCCGTATATCCGTTTATACGTCGCTTGTACACAATTGCACATTTATTATTTAAGCTTCCAAAGTCGATATATTTTACAGTCTTTAAGATAAGTTACATTTTTATACAATCTGCTATATATGATTACGGGTTTATTTGTCAGCATACGTCAGCTCAAACGACTTTCGTGGAAGCAAATAAACAGCGGCTGATTTCTGCGTAGGATATATCACGCTACGCTAACGTCCAAACCATGAACGTGTTCCGCCAACGCTACGGTTAATTAACGCTACGCTGCCTTTTAATAAATTATAATAAACATCAACTCGTATCATATGCAGAATTAAACGGTTAGAACTTTCGCATCCGTTATGAATCAAGGCAAAAGCTTTCAATAGTACTGGAGGGACTAAAAGGCCGGAAAGTTAGCCGATGGTGCCCGCAATAGTAGGGCGCAGCAAAGCGGCCTATTTCTTTCACCAATAGGCGCTAGTTTCCAAAATTTTAGCAGCTCATTTTTCCGCTTCAGTTACTCTAACTTTAAGCCACTACCAGCAGCATTTTCGATTTAATTAGACGATTACAAAAATTAGACGATAATCTATACAAAAAAGTTACTGAACCGTCCTATTATGACCTTTTTTCCGCAGGGCATTTTTCTTTTCTAGTTTACACAATTTTTTCGCTTCAGCCATCACTACTTATTTACAATACATATCCTCGATACTAATTGCCTAATTCCACCATTAGAGCCTGCGAATTAGCTATACATTATAGCAAAATTCTCTACATATTACATGCACCATGCACGTATGTTTATTATAATTGATTAAGCCGTGCACGAACAAATTATAGAAAGAACAGACAATGACAATGAATAGTAAACATTTATTGATGCATATATTTATGTTGAAAGAAAGATGAGACCCCAATTTCGAAAAAATGAAAGACATGGAGGCGCCGGGAATCGAACCCGGGCAGCCTGCTTCGGAGTCAAGCATGTTAACCAGTAACCACTACACCACAGCCCCCGAGTCTCATAGGCCCTAATTCTCATTTACAACAGGGTGAGGGTCCCCCCTTCGAACATCGTTGCGACCCTGCAACGATACTCGGTCGATACTCATGCTCCCGGGGCGAACTCGATGCCCCAAGTGCGGAGCACATTCACACGCCATAAACACAGGCATGCGCTGTTATGAAGGATAAAGGCAAGAAACCCTAAGGTCCCTAAGCAACAAACACTTTACGTAAGACGCAAAGTTACAAAGATCTGGGAGCGGTAGACCCCAGAAAAAAATAGGAGAAATTTTTAATTTTCTGGCCGAATTTGATCACGGGGCTAATTCCTTTACCGGACTAAACTTATTTTAGTTCGAGGGTTTGGAATGGCAAATCGGGTTAAACGGACTAAACGAGTTAAAATATCGGGTTAAACGGACTAAACGAGTTAAAATAAGTCAGCGGCTTAATTTTAGTCTGACCCCATTCCAAAACTCTACCACTGGACTAAACGGATTTAACATGCACGCTTAACATTAGCGTGCATAGTTAAGTCCGTTTAGTCCGATTAAAAAGCAGCACGCTAAAAGTTTAGTCGGTTTAATCCGGAGGTTTTGGAATGGCATTAATCCAGAGGTATAGGAATGGAATTTTTCAGCATAATTTTTAAACCGTTTAGTCCGATTATAATTAACCCTTTATTCCGGTAAAGGAATAGGCCCTTGGCGACGACCTATCGGCATTTTTTCCGACCATACTATAAAAACAAAAGAAGTGCCCTTGTGTATAATTTCAGCTGGAAAAAAGTGTTCCCCCCTTTGGCTATGTCGCTGATATACTACTACTATTGTAACACTATCCGTGTACACGGTTACCACTGCATATTTATTATTATTTTTTAATTATTACGTTTATTTTTCACACTTACACGAATACAACAAAAATTTTAAAACTGAAAATATTGAACTGACAGTCAAACAAAGTTTACAAAAACCAATTAGTTCTAATCAAACACGTTCGAGTATACTATATAATTATATACTGTCACAAATACCGCAGAATTTTTTACTCGGCAGTCATAGGTTTGAATTGCTTTTTGGGCCTGCGTCTCATAAGTGCGTTATTCGTCTTGCATTTTATATGTATGAGGATATCCTTAGCACTGCAAGCGAGCTATAGCAATATCTAATGAAAAATAACTTACTCGCACAATAGCAAGCATGTCGCAACAAAAACTATTAATTTTTGAGCACATTTTTGACTAAACGGACATTCGGCTGAGGGAGGTATCAGTCAAACCAAGAGTACATAATAGCGTCTCACTCTATATAGAAGAAGAGTGAGACACTCTCCAGGTTTGCAAATACCTTTGGGGATATTTTGGCAAACTTTCAGCGAAATTGATTGAGAAACTTTGAAGAAATTCAGAAAAGTTTAATCTCAAAAGTTTCTCAATCAATTTCGCTGAAAGTTTGCCAAAATATCCCTAGAGGTATTTGCAAACCTTTTTTAATGTTTTGCAAGCAGACTATGAATAAATAATGAGTTATTAAGCTTTTATCCCTATCTTAATGCTTATCAACGCATCAGCGATTATATACTAAAGTGTGTTACGCAGGGAATCTACGCGCTGATTGGTCAGCCACATGTTGCATAGAATGTCAACATGTAGCCTGAAAACGACCAGCGCATCTGCCTGTGCTAGAACACAGGCAGGCTGGAGAGTGTCTCACTCTTCTTCTATATAGAGTGAGAAGCCATTATGTACTCTTGGTCAAACTTAGGCTCGATTCATACTTACAGCCCGCAGTCCGCTTCAGCCTTCAGAATGACGTCACTAGCAGCCTAAGTGCAGTGGATTAGCAAGCGCCTGTGACGTCATTATTTCGTCAGTTTGTCGGCAGAACGGAAATACGGCTGTATGAATCGAGCCTTAAGGGGCGACTGAGCAATAAAAATCATATTAAAAAATTTCTAGACTGTATTTTAAAAAAATAAAAAAAATTGTTCAACTGCGCAAAAGCTAAGGCTATAATTGTGCAAAATTTTGTAGAAAAATACCGATGATATGTAATCGAATGCCGAAAAATTGGTTCCGTATACACACTGCCTATATTTGAGTCTGATGCTTCTGAAAATGGCTTCCTGTGCGAATTTTTTTGCACAGAACGCAATAAAATTGTTCTAATTTTTAATTACGGCTAATAACATCTGCGTATTGTCTGTTTGCAAAACCCAGAAAATCGTTAATGCACTGGCTTACGTGCTGAATTTGTTTGAAAGTTAAATAAAATCTGTAACTTGTCCAATTTTTTCCATTTTTTTTTGCTGTGGAGATATGCACGTCACAACATCCTAAATAGTATTTTGGACAACTTTGCTTCAAGATTGCTAGGTCATTTTTGCTGTTTTTGAAAAATATGGACCAAATCCTTGATTCCCGGAGCGCCCCCTTAAAGCGAATGGTTTCAGGAATGTGCTGTGAAGCAAACTGTAATCTGAAGTAACTTGACCAACCTGCTCGCTTGGGAAGTGAAATAAAATCAGCATGTTAATATATTAATATGTTAATAAATCAATAGCTAGTCTTAATTCTTATATTCTTAACCAACTGAAACTGCAATCTGACATTGCAATCGCAGAGCCTTTTTGAAACACCTTGATGCATTAGACCGTTTTTGCGAATGCGTTTGTTCCGTTTAGGTGATCGTGGTCGGAACGGCGGCGTAAACGGAGTGGAAGAGGTCGAGGGGCCGGGCGCGGGGGTCATTCTCCAGCAGTACCCCGGGGTCCGTGGCCGTAAGTCGGTCATGCTTTCTCGCCCAAGCCTTAGACCAGTGTTTACATTTTATTTAGGCAGTGCTGCGCAGTCGATACATACTAAAATTCTGTAATTTGTCACAACATGTTTATACTCAACCGTGCTTCATAACAATTTTATGCTTTTATTATTCATTGAGTTTATTTAAGGTGGCGCTCAGGGGAACCGACTTTGGCGTTTAATTGTTTTCAGCGATATTTTTGACCATAATATCTTGAAGAGAAGTTGTTCAAAATATCTTGAAGAGAAGTTGTTCAAAATAAAAAGAGCTTTCATTTGATGTGCATATTACGCTAAAAAAATTTTTCAAATTTTTTTGACCATTTTTGTACTTCTAGCGAAAATTTAGTTATCGCGATATAAATTAATTACATATTTCACTAAAATGTGCGTTTTCTTAGCTTTAAATTGATGTATTGAACATGCAAATTTGTTGAAGCTTTTCTGAGCTATTTAGCCGCGAAAATAGCAATCCAAAAATGAATCACCTAAAAAGCTGATAAATCTTCCAAAATGTCAAATTTTTGATTTATTTTCTTAAAAAATTGATAATGGCTTTTGGTAACTTTTTTAACGGAATTATGCATTACTAGGAAAGGTCTAATTTTTGAAAAAGTGAAACGTGCGGGCAAACCTCACATTTTTGCGTAGCGAAGTCGACTACTTTTTTTTTGATCTAGCTCCCTGCTGCCGATTGGAATCGAGTTGAAATTTTTCACAATGAAAGAAAGAATATAAATGCAGACGTCGAATTTTTTCGATTTTTAATTTTTGGCTCTCAGCACTTTTTGTAGCCGCTCAAACACAGCTGATTTTTGAAAAATCGATTTTTTGAAAAATCAATAATTGAAATTGAAAATCGAAGACTTTTGACGTCTAGATTTTTGAAAGATCTTTCGATCGACACCAAGATCATCAAAATCGGTTGAGATTTCGCCGAGCTAGGTCGAAAACAAAATTAGTGTGAATAATAAATTTGACATGGTCATAAAATTTGACATAATTGCATTAAAGTGCTGAAGAGTACTGGAAATAGGTTTTTTTGAGCCCACTTTGACATACAATTAAAGTGGTATTGCTACTCATTGCATGAGGTTAGTTCCAAACATGACTTTTTTTGCTGAGCGCTACCTTAAGTTGCAGCTGTATGTAGCAGGTACGTAATAATTTGGCTTGAACTCTGAAAAACTTAAAAAAGAAAAAATTATGTTGTGAAGTAAAGCGACTGAACGACGAGTGTTGGCGCGAATTGATAAAAATATGTTTTAGGAGGCCACCAGTTTCAGGTGGTTTTAGACGCCGATAGGATATGTGTGTAGTGAGAGTGCCATTTTTGTTTCAGGCGGAGTGGAGGACAGTGCGCACGCCAGGGCCGGAGGACAACACAGAATGGCCCGAGGGAACCCTTCTGACGGTGTGTGCGCGTATGTGTGTGTGGCTTTGTGTCTGTGTGTGCGTGTGTTGTATCTTCTAGCACCGGCTACAGTATTCCTGACAAGTTGACTAGCAAATAGTTTTGACAGAACTGTCATGGATAAAATTGTCCCCCCAAAAATTGTCCCCCGGACACTTTTATCCGGATAAAAGTGTCCCCCCACAAAACTTCTGGTTCAGGTTCTAACTTTTGGTTCGGGTTTATGTTCTTCCGCTTGTTAATGTTCAACTTCCGTTTGTTATCAGTGCAACCTGAACGTGATCCAGAAATTGCACCGAAACTAGAAGTTGAATCTAAACCTGAACCAGTAGTTGGAACCTGAGCCAGAAGTCGAAGCTGAAGCAGAAGTCGAACCAGAAGCTGAACCTGAACCATCAATGGCAATTTTAGTGGGAGATAAAGGTGTCCGAGGGGGAAATTCTTATGACGAAATTGACGCTACGCGACTTTTGTGAAACGCCCCACATTTTATTGTCCTAGCAGTAAAGATCTTAGACGTTTCGTTTTTCATGCGCGCAGCTAGAGATCGAATCCCATTCTTGAGTGTTTTTAGAATGCAAGTGAAATTAACAAACATGGTAAGGTATTTTTAACGAAAGTTAATCCAATTCAGTTTGAGCATTACATAGGTCACGTGAAGCTCACTGTTCCTTTCTCCTCCAGGTTTCCAGGAGTATAAATTTATCTCGCCTAAGAACAAGGACATGGACATTGCCTAAGGAGCATACGGACACTTTTTAAGGACAAGTACAAAATACAAAAACACAGGGACTGGTGAACCTAGGGGTAGAAACAATGACAAAGCTTAGGGACTAATATGAACCAGGCTTGATTGGCTGAGTGCTGTTGAACAATTACGGCCGCCTTTTAACCGTATATGTGCCTAACAAATATACATTCCTGTTTGGGT
>JASANF010018668.1:0-13383 GCA_030248245.1 Trissonchulus sp. WLG1_4 | reverse complement strand
CCTTACTCGTTCAGGTACATTATTGTACAGCCAACAAAATTGGCAAAACAGTCTTAATCTACAGTAACCTCGTATGACCTTTTTTTCATATTTCGAGCAATAGTGCGCAATTTCAATTTTTTACGTATGCGTTTGGGATTCCAAACAAGGCCACAGGGGCCATCTATAAAACAAAATTGTTGGGTGTTTTACGTAGTTTGAACTCGGTACGAATTAAAAAAATGACCATGGAAGGGGTTACCTGCAAAATTAGGTCATGTTTCCGGCCGCCGGTTGGGGGCGAATATGGCCAAAGGGGTATAACTGCCGTATGGGGCTACATTTACACCTATGGTCGGCCTAGAAGTGATAAAGGTCATGTTTATAATCTATGGACTCTTAAAAACTACGGAAAATAACTCAAAAATCAAACAATCTTTTATATATTAATAAAACAAACGCAGCGTACAGGTAAATTACAAATGGTATAAGCGCACAGATCATAACCTAAAACTTAAAAACACTGAATAGATTGATATATTTTGCGATTTAGTATAATATGTATGCAAAAGCGAGTTTGCGTTTTCAATTAAGGTTTCCCTGCCGAGATCCGACCCCTCTCCCGATCCTTGAACTGTCTTGTATTGCAGTTTTATTTTTGCTTATTGGAGAGGGGGGAGGGTCAGAGGTGAAGTCCTCCGACCGACTTGAAAAAGACACTAATCGTTTTCATTTTACACACACCTAAACCCATGCTCGCTTCTAATCATTCCAATTCGCTGTCGAGCCATCTGTGGTTACTAATAATTTTTGTTTTTTTTCGTCCTTACGGGTCAATAATTTGTTGTGTACTTGTTTCATCTATGATTAGCATAATAGTTTGATTTTTGTTTGAATTGTGATTTGAAGTCTTAATTAATCTGTTAATACTTGTTATAATTACTAGTTATGTGTAAATGTGGGATCCACCACTGTCTTTATGATAAATGTGGTAAAGTTACTGCTACTATACTCTAAACTCAAAAACTTCTCAAAAAACCCTCTGGGGAAAGTTGGGTTGAACGTATCAGAGAGAGAGTTGTGAAGTATGTCTAAGAAATGTAATTAATGTGAATAGTGCGTTTATAAAGGTTGCAGTTATGTCTAACGAAGTTTTACCAATAACAAATGTTCAACGTGTTCACATTTGATAAATTGATGTGAAGTGCTTGGCTCAAAGGCGGCACAGTTTTGTTACGAGTTTTAGAGCTGGTCGGTTTTTTTTAAATATATTGTCATATTGTCCGTTGTTTTCATAAACTATTTGTATCTGCCACAAACGTTGCGTTTTTATCAATAAATACTATTCTAATTAGTTTTTGTGGTTTTTCTGTGTTTTCAGGTTAGGTAGCGTAGTTTTTAGAGTAGTTTTAGGCCTTACATATTTTTCAGGGTTAGTGAGCGACGTATTCCCTATTTTTTAGTCAGGGGAGTCACACTTCGGTGTCGGACCTAGATAATCTACCTGAAGCCACAAGGTGACACAGCAAAAACTTAACATCGTTACGAAAAGAAAATATTTTGGCTATTCCATAAAAAAATACGTGTGGGTACACCAAGTAGTCGCAGAAGTCATGTCACTAAAATAGGTAGGTATGTGGCGCAACTATTTTTTGTCAGACTCTAGAATGCAACACAGATCTTTATTTTTGATTACGGAACATTAAAGCAATTGGTACGGTACAGTATTGTGCTGTTTTTGCCATGTCACACACTGCTGCACACCCGATTTAAGTATACTTACCAGTGGTCACTTTAGTTAAAAGGCTAAGCCTTCAGCATACTGAAACTTTTTCACGAATTCGTACCCTTGTTTCACACGGCAAGGCGATCCATATTCACATGTTTTGTTTTCTGCTGTAAACGCACGAAATGAATATTTGTCAGAGGAACATTCTTCCTTCGAGCTTAGCCAACAGTTGGTGTAGTTGTCGTAGATCTCGTTGTAGAGCGTCATACCGTTTATCTGCGCAGAGGAAAAAATGTGTTCCTTTTCGCATTCCTTTGGCAGGACTGAAAAAGGGTGAAATAAAATTCAAATTCAAAACTTGGCTATATGAAAATCGCCAGAATAGCCACAAAAAATATAGCTGCGGCAAAACAGTCTCATCGGATATGTGTTCTGAAAATCGCCACAGCTATTGCCAGCTATTTCAGACTAAACAGTGTATTTGAAAGACTATTGGCGGCTATAGCCAAATCGCCACTTCTTAGGGGTCTCTGTTGATTTCAATAATAGCCGTAGCCCAACTATAGCCGGGTTTCTTCAGTCAAAATTTGGCCATTTGAAAATCGCCAGAATAGCCACGGCGAGCTATAGCTGCGGCGAAACAGTCTAATTGGAAATATGTGCTGAAATTTGCTACAGCTATTGCCGGCTATTTTAGACTAAATCGTCGAATCGCCGTTTCTCTGAGGCATGTAAAAAAGCGTGATACATGGGAAACTTACCCCCCTGCATATGTAGTAAAGTAACGCTACCTAGCTAAATACGTATGCATAAATGCTTCTGCTAGCTGTGACCCTCGACAAAAGGTCACTCTAAGCTCACTCTAGCTAGGTTATGCAATATAGTTTAAATTTGGTTTCAATACTATTACCAGATTTTTCAATTACACTTGTTGGACTTAGGCAGGTAAATCACAGCAACAAGGCCCAGGCTCTATGTCATATCATATTATCGAAAATTTTAGCTAAATTGAGCGTGTTACACTTGGTGATGCAATTAGGGTTATGTACCTCGTCATACTTGGCCAGTCTATATAACCAGTACTAGTGTTGTTTTAGTATAGAAATTTTAGTTTAGTTTAGATACAGTTATAGTATAGAGCCCCCAAATTAGTTTAGTTTTGATACAGTTATAGTATAGCGGCTGAAATTTAGTTTAGTTTTAGTTCTAGTTATAGTATAAGCTTTTCGCAGGAGTTTTAGTTTTAGTTATAGTATAGTTTTAGTATGGAGTTTTAGTATAAAGGCGTTTTTACGGCAAGCGTATTTTTTCGATTATAGTATTGCATCCTACTTAACTCTAGCTTTAGTTTTTTTTACAATTATAGTCAATTAGTTAAAGCTACTTTCACCTTTAGTCAAGAGCCTCTGTGTTTGCATGTTGAACGATCTAAACTTATTTTTAGTCGATATGGGGACTGGCTTATCGGGCTAAACAAACTAAAGTTAAGATAAGTCAGCGACTTAATTATAGTCCAAACCTTTTGCTAAACTACCCCCGGACTAAACCGATTTAACTTATACGGTCAACATTGACGTGCATAGTTCAAGCTCGTTTAGTTCGACTGAAAAATCAGTGTGCTCGTTTTATGGTAAGTCTGTTCAATTAAGAAGTTTAGTATTGACATTCTAAGCATAATTTTAAACCGTTTAGACTGAAATTTACTCCTTAGTTATTAGACCGGTAAAATAAGGTCCCATTGGTAAATATTTGCAAAGTTTATTAAAATAGCTATGCATGACACTGCCTTACACTAAACACTGGACGATAATAACATTATGTTACGATTAAACTTCAGTTAGTCCAGGGTTTTCAGAATTTTTTTAAGCATAATTTTTAAATCATATATAGAATTATAATTGATCCGTTAATTTGGTAAAAATATGAAACATAAACTAGCACACAAACAAATTGAAAAACTTACCAATTTTTTTAAACTCCAAAATCAACTGTTAAAATAACTAGCAATTCTGGCCGCCTTACAACTGTAACACCAAATGACAAACTGTACAGCATGGCCATTAAAGCAAAAATCTATATTATTTATCCAGTGAGGATATAGATTCTGCTTTGAGCAAATATTTTCCCACCGCTTACTAAAACTCCCGAGTTTTAGTAAGGTGATGTACTATAACTAGTTTTAGTATAACAGGCTTACTAAAACTTCTAGTTTTAGTAAGCGGGCATACCAAAACTAGTTATAGTATGACATGCTTACTAAAACTAGTTTTGTGTACTAAAGCTAGTTTTAGTATAAGCCCGAATTTAGTTTAGTTTTATTAATAGTATACCGCTCTGAATTTAGTTTAGTTTTGATACAGTTACAGTATAGCGACCTGAATTTAGTTTAGTTATAGTTATAGTATAGCCAATTTATTTAGTTTTAGTATCACATACTAAAACTAGTTTTTGTAAGAGTTATAGTATACTAAAACAACACTAACCAGTACCTTTAGGTTTGCACTCGAAGTCTCCTTTTGTAGTATTTTTGTTTTCGCATACTTCATCCAGCTTGCAGGTGTCGTTGTAGCCACACCCAAACTTCAGTTCACCCAAGCTAACGTTAAACAAGTCTTTATAGTTGGATTCCCAATTTTTCATCCACTTAATTCGTTTGTCCACTACTTCAGAGTTGAAACTTTGATCGATGCTTTGCAAATTATCTTTAGTAAACAGTTTGTAGATGGGCTCTAGTTCAACTTTCAGCGGAGCAGGTCTGTTGAAGGTTTGCTGAGCCCAGATGTACGGATCTTTTTTTGGTTTCGAACCGAAACTAAGCAGAAGCTCCTGTTTAGACGACCAACTTTCTTCAGTCCCTGCCGAGCCACTGGTTCTGATTGTGTCTATTGACTGGGCTTGAAAAATGTGCATGACCCCTGGAATATGATATACCATAGCTAAGCAACTGTTAACAATTGATACATAACAAAACTAACATGAAGCACTTACATAGTTACCTGTTCATAAAAACACAGCAACTTATATATCTCGTCAAATATATAACTAAAAATTTTGTCTCATTGCGCACAATTATAACTTGTTACCCGTTTGTGTTTTTGTTTTAGTTCCAGTTATATTTCAACCGATATACCTATAACAATACACCTTATATATATATATATATATATATATATATCAGTCAATTTTTGGTAGGGTCGAACTAAGGCGCGATGAGACAAAATTTTTAGTTATATATTTGACGGAATATATAAGTTGCAGTGTTTTTATGAACAGGTAACTATGTAAGTGCTTTATGTTAGTTTTGTTATGTATCAATCGTTAACAGTTGCTTAGCTATGGTATTTCATATTCCAGGGGTCATGCACATTTTTCAAACACAGTCAACAGACACAATCAGAACCAGTGGCTCGGCAGGGACTGAAGAAAGTTGGTCGTCCAAACAGGAGCTTCTGCTTAGTTTCGGTTCGAAACCAAAAAAAGATCCGTACATCTGGGCTCAGCAAACCTTCAACAGACCTGCTCCGCTGAAAGTTGAACTAGAGCCCATCTACAAACTGTTTACAAAAGATAATTTGCAAAGCATCGATCAAAGTTTCAACTCTGAAGTAGTAGACAAACGAATTAAGTGGATGAAAAATTGGGAATCCAACTATAGAGACTTGTTTAACGTTAGCTTGGGTGAACTGAAGTTTGGGTGTGGCTACAACGACACCTGCAAGCTGGATGAAGTATGCGAAAACAAAAATACTACAAAAGGAGACTTCGAGTGCAAACCTAAAGGTACTGGTTATTGTTGTTTTAGTATACTATAACTCTTACAAAAACTAGTTTTAGTATGTGATACTAAAACTAAGTAAATTGGCTATACTATAACTATAACTAAACTAAATTCAGGTCGCTATACTGTAACTGTATCAAAACTAAACTAAATTCAGAGCGGTATACTATAAATAAAACTAAACTAAATTCGGGCTTATACTAAAACTAGCTTAAGTACACAAAACTAGTTTTAGTAAGCATGTCATACTATAACTAGTTTTGGTATGCCCGCTTACTAAAACTAGAAGTTTTAGTAACCCTGTTATACTAAAACTAGTTATAGTACATCACCTTACTAAACTCGGGAGTTTTAGTAAGCGGTGGGAAAATATTTGCTCAAAGCAGAATCTATATCCTCACTGGATAAATAATATAGATTTTTGCTTTAATGGCCATGCTGTGCAGTTTGTCATTTGGTGTTGCAGTTGTAAGGCGGCCAGAATTGCTAGTTATTTTAACATTTGATTTTGGAGTTTCAAAAAATTGGTAAGTTTTTTAATTTGTTTGTGTGCTAGTTTATGTTTCATATTTTCACCAAATTAACGGATCAATTCTAATTCTATATATGATTTGAAAATTATGCTTAAAAAAATTCTGAAAACCCTGGACTAACTGAAGTTTAATCGTAACATAATGTTATTATCGTCCAGTGTTTAGTGTAAGGCAGTGTCATGCATAGCTATTTTAATAAATTTCGCAAATATTTACCAATGGGACCTTATTTTACCGGTCTAATAACTAAGGAGTAAATTTCAGTCTAAACGGTTTAAAATTATGCTTAGAATGTCAATACTAAATTTCTTAATTGAACAGACTTACCATAAAACTTAACTTAGAGCACACTGCTTTTTCAGTCGAACTAAACGAACTTGAACTATGCACATCAATGTTGACCGTATAAGTTAAATCGGTTTAGTCCGGGGGTAGTTTAGCAAAAGGTTTGGACTATAATTAAGTCGCTGACTTATCTTAACTTTAGTTTGTTTAGCCCAATAAGCCAGTCCCCATATCGACTAAAAATAAGTTTAGATCGTTCAACATGCAAACACAGAGGCTCTTGACTATAGGTGAAAGTAGCTTTAACTAATTGACTATAATTGTAAAAAAAACTAAAGCTAGAGCTAAGTAGGATGCAATACTATAATCGAAAAAATACACTTGCCGTAAAAACGCCTTTATACTAAAACTCCATACTAAAACTATACTATAACTAAAACTAAAACTCCGGCAAAAAGCTTATACTATAACTAGAACTAAAACTAAACTAAATTTCAGCCGTTATACTATAACTGTATCAAAACTAAACTAATTTGGGGGCTCTATACTATAACTGTATCTAAACTAAACTAAAATTTCTATACTAAAACAACACTAGTACTGGTTATATAGACTGGCCAAGTATGACGAGGTACATAACCCTAGTTGCATCACCAAGTGTAACACGCTCAATTTAGTTAAAATTTTCTATAATATGATATGACATAGAGCCTGGGCCTTGTTGCTGTGATTTACCTGCGTAAGTCCAACAAGTGTAATTGAAAAATCTGGTAATAGTATTGAAACCAAATTTAAACTATATTGCATAACCTAGCTAGAGTGAGCTTAGAATGACATTTTGTCACAGCTAGCAGAAGCATTTATGCATACGTATTTAGCTAGGTAACGTTACTTTACTACATATGCAGGGGGGTAAGTTTCCCATGTATCACGCTTTTAACATGCCTCAGAGAAACGGCGATTCGACGATTTAGTCCAAAATAGCCGGCAATAGCTGTAGCAAATTTCAGCACATATTTCCAATTAGACTGTTTCGCCGCAGCTATAGCTCGCCGTGGCTATTCTGGCGATTTTCAAATGGCCAAATTTTGACTGAAAAAACCCGGCTATAGTTGGGCTACGGCTATTATTGAAATCAACAGAGACCCCTAAGAAGTGGCGATTTGGCTATAGCCGCCAATAGTCTTTCAAATACACTGTTTAGTCTGAAATAGCTGGCAATAGCTGTGGCGATTTTCAGAACACATATCCGATGAGACTGTTTTGCCGCAGCTATATTTTTCCGTGGCTATTCTGGCAATTTTCATATAGCCAAGTTTTGAATTTGAATTTTATTTCACCCTTTTTCAGTCCTGCCAAAGGAATGCGAAAAGGAACACATTTTTTCCTCTGCGCAGATAAACGGTATGACGCTCTACAACGAGATCTACGACAACTACACCAACTGTTGGCTAAGCTCGAAGGAAGAATGTTCCTCTGACAAATATTCATTTCGTGCGTTTACAGCAGAAAACAAAACATGTGAATATGGATCGCCTTGCCGTGTGAAACAAGGGTACGAATTTGTGAAAAAGTTTCAGTATGCTGAAGGCTTAGCCTTTTAACTAAAGTGACCACTGGTAAGTATACTTAAATCGGGTGTGCAGCAGTGTGTGACATGGCAAAAACAGCACAATACTGTACCGTACCAATTGCTTTATTGTTCCGGAATCAAAAATAAAGATCTGTGTTGCATTCTAGAGTTTGTCAAAAAATAGTTGCGCCACATACCTACCTATTTTAGTGACATGACTTCTGCGACTACTTGGTGTACCCACACGTATTTTTTTATGGAATAGCCAAAATATTTTCTCTTCGTAACGATGTTAAGTTTTTGCTGTGTCACCTTGTGGCTTCAGGTAGATTATCTAGGTCCGACACCGAAGTGTGACTCCCCTGACTAAAAAATAGGGATTACGTCGCTCACTAACCCTGAAAAATACGTAAGGCCTAAAACTACTCTAAAAACTACGCTACCTAACCTGAAAACACAGAAAAACCACAAAAACTAATTAGAATAGTATTTATTGATAAAAACGCAACACTTGTGGCAGATACAAATAATTTATGAAAACAACGGACAATATGACAATATATTTAAAAAAAACGGGCCGCAGCCGAAATCACAACCGACCAGCTCTAAAACTCGTAACAAAACTGTGCCGCCTTTGAGCCAAGCACTTCACATCAATTTATCAAATGTGAACACGTTGAACATTTGTTATTGTTAAAACTTCGTTAGACATAACTGCAACCATTATAAACGCACTATTCACATTAATTACATTTCTTAGACATACTTCACAACTCTCTCTCTCTCCGATAAAGTTCGACCCGAACTTTCCGGAGAGGTTTTTTTGAGAAGTTTTTGAGATTAGAGTATAGAAAAGGATAGGGAAGCTCAACCCGCATTTATCATAGAGACAGGGGTGTATCTACATTTACACATAACTAGTAATTATAACAAGTATTAACAAATCAATTAAAACTTCAAATCACAAAAATCAAACAAAAATCAGACTATTAATCATAGACGAAACAAGTACACAACAAATTATTGACCCGTACGGACGGAAAAAAAACAAAAATTATTAAAGCACATATGGTTAATACCCGAATTTGGAATGATTAGAAGCGAGCATGGGTTTAGGTGTGTGTAAAATGAAAACCATTAGTGTCTTTTTCAAGTCGGTCGAGGTTTTTACCTTGACCCTCCCTTTCTCTCCAATAAGCAAAAATAAAACTGCAATACAAGACAGATCAAGGATCGGGAGAGGGGTCGGATCTCGGCAGGGAAACCTTAATTGAAAACGCAAACTCGCTTTTGCATACATATTATACTAAATCGCAAAATATATCAATCTATTCCGTTTTTTTAAGTTCTAGGTTATGATCTGTGCGCTTATACCATTTGTAATTTACCTGTACGCTGCGTTTGTTTTATTGATATATAAAAGATTGTTTGATTTTTGAGTTATTTTCCGTAGTTTTTAAGAGTCCATAGATTATAAACATGACCTTTATCACTTCTAGGCCGACCATAGGTGTAAATGTAGCCCCATATGGCAGTTATACCCCTTTGGCCATATTTGACCCAAACCGGCGGCCGGAAACATGACCTAATTTTGCAAGTAACCCCTTTCGTGGTCATTTTTTTAATTCGTAACGAGTTCAAACTACGTAAAACCCAACAATTTTGTTTTATAGATGGTCCCTGTGGCCTTGTTTGGAATTCCAAACGCATACGTAAAAAATTGAAATTGCGCACTATTGCTCGAAATATGAAAAAAAGGTCATACGAGGTTACTGTAGATTAAGACTGTTAAGACAATTTTGTACAGTTAAAAGGAAATTATTAAAACAAAGGCAAATTTTAAGCATACAATGGCATACTATGAACTGAAATATATATGGCACAAATGACAGGAATTACACAATATTATAAAACACAATCTCGGGCAGTATCCACTCGAAGCTGGATACAAGTATGATGAAACAGTTTCCCACAACAAAAACAGGACACGTTTGGATCGTTCGGTTTGAGCTAGTCACTACACTTTGCACAGCTATCAGGGTCAGAAATAATGACTCGTTAAATAAATGAAGTTATAAAAAGCAAGCATAAGTAATTAGCTGGCGGCCAGAAATAGAAGCAAAATTAAAATTATATAAGCATATGCAGAAAGGGGGTAGTGAAGTAATACTGAAGAAGCATCGTAAAGCGTAATCCGGAATAAGCACAAAGAATAAATGGAACAGCAATCCAGGCTGAAAGAAAAATTAATTTAAATCTAGAAAAATTAATATAAATCTAGAAAAATTAATATAAATCAATACGTACTAATTAGTTTAATTATACATATTATATCATCAATAATAAGATATCAGGTGTTGGTTGCTTGGGGGTGATAGTCTGGGCCATGCGCCCTGTTCTACCACTCATCCCAAGTTTTCAATAACTTTCATATTTTCGTCCATTATACAACCCCTCACTCAACTCATTAGTCAATCTGTTGCTTTCGTAAGGCCCAGCAATTGTGACATCGGCGTAGTGTTGACTTTGCAAAAGTAACTGCAGCTGGTCCGATTTGTTCTGCCAGCTAGCGACTGCTGAGCCAAAGTCGCTATGTTTTTGACATGGTGGCTCACAGTGCTCTTGGTGTATACTATGTACGTGTTTGAAAACGGTCGAGGGAAATTGGCAAATCCTCCTTAGCGAACCGGGCGGCATCGCTCAGACGCCGAGGGGGATTTTTCGGGGGAATTAGGCAGATTAAGCGAGTGAGAGGCCATAATAATCGACGAAAATATACAAAATACACAATTCACACAAAATCGACCCAAAAATAGACAGACGGTGAGCACTGTAAAAAATAAAATAATCACAATATATGAGTTGATCAGTCACAATCGAGGGGGTTGTCAAATCCGAGTAAAACAAGCCACAGGTCGAATATTGACGAGTTCTTGGCACTGGCTATCACAGGAAATGATCTTGAAATGATTTAAAATGAATCAGTTCGCAATTTTGGCAACATTTTAGGTAATAGTTCCTGTCTTCGAGTGATGATTAGGGACTATCGGTTAACGTTTTTGGGGGACCAATTTGTTGTAGGGGGAACGTCATGATGGAACATTGGCGATATATATAGTCCGGATTACGAGCAATAATGCAAATCTGTGCAATTATAGCAATTCGTAGCAATTTTGAGAGTCCAATAAGGGAATTTATACACATAAAATAATATTATACATAATTTATATACACAGTAATTTCAGCTGTCTCAAACATTTCTAAAACCATCTTTCTAATTCTTTCTATCTTTAACCACTTCTTTTTTACCCATTCAACCAATTTTTTACCCTTTTTCCTTAGATTTTCAGATTGTAATTTAGAGTCTATAGGAGGGCGAGTGCAGCATTCCGTTCGCCTCCGATTATGGATTTTAAAATCAATTTGTAAGAACCAAAAGAAGGAAAAGTTCGTAACGAAAATAAATATGTACCGCACCTAAAAAGAAAAACATATTAAATATCACATCTAACGATACTACCAATAAGAATACTATAAAATAAAGCTTTTTTGGCAGAAACTATGTTCCCTACAGCTTTTCGCTGTAGTGCAATACCCAATTATATACCTCTAAAAATTTGGGTTTATTTTTTTTCTAAATTATAGTTATAATAAGAGTCCAAAATTCATTTATATACTAAAGGGCAACGAAGCTAGCTACAAATAAGCTACTAAAAACCATGACTTGCAATAGAACAAAAATAAGAAGAGCTTTGGTGCCTACGTACGGCGATGCCGCGCTCGACAAAGCACACTCTTTGCATCTTATTCTATTTCGTGTCACTAACACTGTCATAATGTGACAATTGCCATTCGGCAAACCAGCCCAGAGGGTAGTAACACGCCGTCCGGAGTTTGCGCTCCCGTTTATGGTGCTACCTGTGATGTTTGGCGCCGCCGGGTTGCAGTAGGGCTGTCGCCGGGTAGTACAAGGTGTCCGAAGTGCCGGCCAAACCTGCGATGTTGGTGGCCCGAAGACGGAATGGCGGGTCAATGGGTGGATAGCGCAAATGGAGGGGTAGGTTCGCTGCTCCCATGACGTCCAGAAAAGGCGGGTGTGACAACCCCTGCTGGAATCGCACCACCGCATTGTCCATGCGCTTTCGGATGATGTCGTGCCATTCTATTTCCTCCACGACCGTCATCTTTGTCCGGCGTTTCCCTGAATCATCAAGAACACCTCCTGGCCCTACCTGCACAAACCACAACACGACTGACGTGTACAGTGCCCCCATGACATTTTCCATGGTGTAGGAGGGCACGTGCGCCGCTACTCGGCCCTGAAGGATGTCTACTCCTGTACCCCAGTAGGTGGCCTTAGGAGCTGCTTTTGCGAACAACTTATGAGCGTTCGCTACAAAAAACTCACGCACAGGTGGTTGGGCATAAAACTGTTTCCAAACCAACTGATTGGCAGTGACCAGGCGCGGTCCTTGACGCCAGACAGCGTCCATGGGCATGCGTCTGAGCTCCCGGTCGATGGCTTGCTGGACGGTGCCGCCATGAGCAGCGCGTCCGTCAGTACTACGCAGCCACTCCGCCATGTCGTAACGCCCCACGAAGAGACACCGGTCGTGATGGTACCAGTGTTCCGCCGTCGGTAGCGTGATGGAATACGCCCGGTGCTTCAACTCCCGTACGTGGTTGGTCGCCGGGTCCACGTAACGGTACATGAACAAGCAGGCCATCCGGTATCTGAAAAATAGCGCACCATAACAGTACATGGGGGGCGTGAGCAACAGCAGTGTTAGTGAAAATTTTAGTGAGCAGAATGCTCTGGTAAAAATCTTAAAATGGGAATGGGGTCCTGTTGCTCCCCATCAGCAGAGATATTGGACTGTGCCAACATTTCTACCGAATTTTCTGATTCAGCATTCTCCTGACTGTATACTGATGGCGCAACAGTTTTGGTAGGGTTAATAGGAGGGTCTCGAAGTGCAACCTTAGGCTGTGGGGGTGAGGTGTCATTCCCCAGTGCAATTTTTCTCAGACGGTTTACATGCACCGTTTCAACTTTAGATTTAGTGGTGCCAACAACTGGTGTCATATCAACATTAAATTAAATGCACTTTCACTATTCTAAATGCTCCATCATACCTAGGTGCTAACTTCGGTGATTTACCCAGACCTACCGGTACACTTTGTACGATATCACCCACAGTATATACTTTGGTTTTCACCTTCTTATTGTACCATTCTTTCCGTTGCTGCAACGCTTTTTTATATTAGACAGTGCAATTTCCCAAGACTCACCCAATACTTCTATTAGGTCAGATTTATACTGATCTACTGATAGGGTCTCGCCACAGGTGTCAGGGTCACACAAGTCTATAGGCAACACTATATTCCTACCGTGCAGCAAAAAAACAAAATTTCCCGCGCGGTGTCGTGCGGAGAAGCTCGATAGGTTATAATTACCCAAGGGAGAATGAGGTCCCAATCTTTCTGCCGCTGATTTACGTACCTA
>JASANF010018667.1:0-19911 GCA_030248245.1 Trissonchulus sp. WLG1_4 | reverse complement strand
CCCCCCGTTTCAAAATCCTGGCTAAGCCCCTGTACTACATGTATGTATGTACGTTATGGTTATAGAGTGGTGGGTCAAAGTGGGTCGCGGGTCGGGTTCTACGGCGCGGGTTGGGTCGCGGGTTACCCCGCGAGTGTCGAGCCGCTGGTTGGGTTGGGTCGCGGGTCGAAAATTCTGACCCGTGTCCACCCCTGTTCAGGAACCCAATATAATGTGTCTAGCTAGATTTTTCTCATGCATTAATTCTTTGATATAGTTTATTTTTCTTGTTTTTTCATAAGCCTTTCACAAATCTTTCCCGTTTTTTAGTTTAAATACAGTTTATATTTTTCTTGCCTCCTTTCGTAAATCTTTTGCTTCAGGACCCGAACAAGTGGACGAAATGGGCCCTGATGAATATCGCGAGCTCGGGCAAGTTAAGCACCGACCGCACCATGGCCGAGTATGTACGCTCGCGAAATATGGGGCGTCGAGCCGACCACATAAAAACTGCCCGTCCCACACAAAGGACTGGATATCCCGGATAAAAAATAGAACTTGACCTTTGACTCTCACCTTTAAAAAATAAGAAGACTTTTTGACCTATTGGTTGGACCACCCACCCGTCGTATATACGTTGGAAGTGAAATGGTGACAAAAATAGTGGCGCTAAAAGTATATAGAGCATACATGTAACGGGGTTTAATTTTATTTAATTTTGGTGGGCCTTTCCGACCATACTTAGAGGTCCTTCCCCAATGAGCGGCCAAGCATATCCCGAATTTTCAAAATTTTTGAAAAGAGTGACATTTTGTAGCAATTTTGCCCAGATGTTGCAGACCAGTATTCATTCGGCTTCCGTTATTTGCTGCATTTATTTGACCTCTGATGCATTAATTTATTTAGTGGAAATGTAGCTTTTTATTTTATTTTATTTTTTTATTTTCTCAAATTTGTAAAAAATTTTTATTACTGAAACTGGATCCAATAAATTTATACAAAGATGAAAAAAAAGATTTAAAATAATTTCAGTAAAAAAATTCCAATATTTTGAATTGTGATGTTCCATTGACATTGTGTATTCATTTTAAACTAGTCAATAAAATTAGTTTAGCTTCGTCAAAAAAACTTTATGATCGATTCATACTTACAGCCCTATGTCCGTTCAGCAGACGAAAGTACTAAATAGTAACATCGTGTTTAATATCAAATTGTGGCGATTTTTTTAAAATTTTGCCGGCTGACAGAACATGCGGCTGGCAGTATGAACCGACCCTTATGTTGACGTGAATTTCATGTTTATGGTCAATATTATTTGAGCACGCGTAGAACACTTACATAACACTTACAGTTACGGTTATAACTTTTTATGTAAATTTTTACCAATTTTGTTTTGTTTTTTGTAGTAGCTTCGTTGCATGCAGTACTTTGTTTGTGTTCATTTCAGTAAATTAATGTTAACGTGTTGCATTGTTTTGCGTAGACGTAGTTGTGAGACCGAGAGTTTTGGAATTTCAGGTTTAGGTTAAATTTTGTGGTGTAGTTGTAGTGGAACGACAGGCTTTACGCTGTTTCAATTTTATTCAAAACTGTGTGGTTCAAATTGCGGCGGGTTATTGGGTACACTAGCTAAGGTACCTTAGTTGCGTAAAATCTGTAGCGGAAAAATATTGTAAACTAGATAGAAAAATGCCCTGCGGAGAAAAAAGGTATAATAGGACTTAGTAAATAGACGTAAGATATCCGTTCAAACGGAAAAGTGAGCTGCTAAAAGTCTGTGAACTAGAATTTATTCGTGTGACAAATAGGCCGCGTTGCTGCGCCCTATTATTGCGGGCATCGTCGGCTGAAATTCAAAATTTTCTGCAAGTAATGTGGTAAATGAGCAGAGCAGTACATTAGCATGAATAATTACGCAAAGGCCATATGACAAGTATCGTTATCTTCATCGCTACGGTGCTTGCTCAGATTAACGCAACACAGATCATGTAAAAAGGCGTTAATCTCTGGTACAAGAGTCTGTGATCTTTGAAATTAATTTTTCATTAGAGCTCCAGTTTGCTGGATCTGTTCACGGCTTGGCCCGATAAATCAGCTCCGCCAGATCCGGCGCAGCCCTCTCCCCCAAAGCAAAGCAAACGTCTCAGTTATGCAACACCGTAAATGCATACCTCAGATATAACATCAAATAATAACCGTATGTAACGCCGTAAATAACCTCGAAAACTACACTTTGGCGGTTTGTAATTGTTTTAAGCTGCACAAGTACGCAACTCAGGCTTTGCCGTAGTATACGGATTAGTGGTTACAATCAATTAACAGAAGACTACAATGATTATATTTTGCACAAAACATTCACTTGTACGCAGAGTTGTACATACACAGAGTTGGTTTCGTTACACTATAGTTTCATAGTTACACAATAGTTTCATCTTAGGCAAAAAAGATGTTACTAAATTGATCCGAAATCCAGCCGTGATGCCCACAATAATAGGGCGCAGCAACGCGGCCTATTTGTCACACGAATAAATTCTAGTTCACAGACTTTTAGCAGCTCACTTTTCCGTTTGAACGGATATCTTACGTCTATTTACTAAGTCCTATTATACCTTTTTTCTCCGCAGGGCATTTTTCTATCTATATTTATTATCATTATGCTTAGGATAGTTTATATCCTCTTAATTAATTATATTCTATTAATTAGTATTATTATTTCTAGTAATAGTACTAGACTAGTTATACAATTTTTAGCCTTTTTGACCGTTTTTTGTGCAATTTGGTGAAATTTCCAATTTTATTACCGGTCGGCCCGCGGGCCGCGGCCCACCACCGGCCCGGCCCGGCCAGCGAAGGAACTCTAGGATCTTCCGAACGGGCCGGGTTGCACTGTCGGGTATAGAGGCATACCTAGGGGAATGGCGCAGTAGGCGCTGGCGTAGTAGACGCACGGACAAGGGAACGCACGCGCTGTAGGCGCTACCTGACAGGCTTAGATGAGGCTTAGGCTTAGGCTTATTCTAAAAGTTAAATAAAAAGCTTAGTTTTGGTTTAGGCTGAGGCTTAGTCTTAGTTTTGTAACTTTGAAAATTATATGTTTATGTGATGAGCCTTGTTGTAACTAAAGCTATGTGGCTTAGATTCGCATTTTCAAATATATTTGTTACATGATGAACCAGGCAGATAAATAAACATTTAACTAAAATGTTTTCGAAAACGATAAATTTACAAAATAGCAGTTCAAAAAAATAAAACAGCAACATTAATTTTTGTGTCATTTTTGCCCTAGAACAGGCTTTCACGAAAACTACATTAAATTTGGTACACATTTGTTTGTACACGATGCTTTTTGTAGAAGATAGCATGCTTTTAAGCTTACTATACATCGTACCAGATTAAAATTGTTTCAATTTGTCTAAAGTAATTCAATTTTTATGAATAGAATCAATAAGATGAATCTGAATTCCTTTTTAAAATGTTCTGATTTAAGATGATTATATACAACAAATATTTTTGTTTGAAACAGGCCGTCATGGTTGCCCTGTTCAACTTTGCCTATCCTTCGTAACCACCTCTCCATTGTTAATTCCAAGTGGCTTTAATTTCACCTGGGTTGAATGCGTTGTTTTTCTTTTTTCTTTATTATTATTGAGCTACATGCATTGTGTTCTCTCATATATACTATTTCTGCTTTGCGTAGGGCTTGCCTTTAATGCGGAACGCAAAATAGCCAATTCTTGCACGGTTTTGACTTCACTTCACTTCAAAACAGATTACTCAACTGTCACAGCCGCATTGTCCATATGCAGTTTCAGTAATTTCTTGACCACAGGGAAGCAGGTACTGAGGATGTGGGTGTTTCATGATGACAAGGTGTTCATCTGGTGTACCGCGATTAATAGCATCTGTTGAACCACCATGTTTGCATCTATGCCAAGTCAGGTTTTCTGTAATATTAAGAGCATTCAGTGTGGCTTTCAGAAGCTGAAGTGCTGCCCCGTAAGTCATTGGCTTCCGGAGACCTTTTTTCACTCGCAATGCCAGAAATGGAGGTTCTAGTTCCTGTTTTTGTTCCTTAGTCAAGTGACCTAGACAGGCTTGAATCACCAGCTCCGGGTTGGTTGAGGATTGTCCTCTACCTCTACCATTGACCACGGTTTGTCTAGTTCCAGTTTGGTCCATTTTTGATCTTCGGATGGCCAGTGAAAATGTTATTTTGGTTAATTAAATTAACTTTCTGCTCAGGGCAAATACCTCAGTGTCAGAGGTAAGAGTTCATAGTATTGTAGGACAAGTAGAACTCTAGACGGGCTGTTGATTAAAAATTTTGTCCTAGCCAGTTAGTTTTTTACGCGCGGCCTCAGCCGCCGCGTATATGTATATATACTATATTGCAATCGTCTTCTATGATTGCATGTAGTTCTATGTAAAATTGCTGGCAGGTCTTGGAAAACCATTGTTCTTGTGGGTGTGTGTATCATCAAGAGTACATAATAGCATCTCACTTTATATAGAAGAAGAGTGAGACACTCTCCAGCCTGCCTGTGTTCTAGCAGAGACAGATGCGCTGGTCGTTTTCAGGCTACATGTTGACTTTCTATGCAACATGTGACTGACCAATCAGAAGCGAGCTTCTATTCTCTGATTGACAGACGCCTGTGCACGTGCTCCAATCATAAAACGGGATAGGAATAAAGGTTAATAACTCATTATTTATTCATAGTCTGCTTGTAAAAACATTAAAAAAGGTTTGCAAATACTTTTGGGGATATGTTGGCAAACTTTCAGCGAAATTGACTGAGAAACTTTGAAGAAATTCAGAAAAGCTTATATCTCAAAAGTTTCTCAATCAATTTCGCTGAAAGTTTGCCAAAATATCCTTAGAGGTATTTGTAAACCTTTTTTAAAGTTTTTGCAAGCAAACTATGAATAAATAATGAGTTATTAAGCTTTTATCCCTATCTTAATGCTTATCCACGCATCAGCGATTATATACTAAAGTGTGTTACGCAGAGAATCTACGCGCTGATTGGCCAGCAACATGTTGCACAGAATGTCAACATGTAGCCTGAAAGCGACCAGCGCATCTGCCTGTGCTTAGGGATGTTTTCAGTTATCGAAATCTTAATCAGTTCAGTTAATCAGTTAACTGATTAGATTAAAATTAGCTCAGTTCAGTTATCAGTTAATTTTGCAAAATTTTAATCAGTTCAGTTACAGTTAAGTTAACTTAACTGTAACTGATAACTTTAACTGATTTTTCAGTTATTTCTTTAAAAATGCTGGTTTCTTTTTCCGCTAATCCCGATATTTGCTAAAGTTTTCACGTAGTTTCTACTAAATTAGAACTTAATTAACTTCTAATTCGTAAGTATTTAATTACTAATACTAATCTACTAAAAAAAACCTCTTGTCAACATGGGATCAAACATTTATTTCAAAACGAAAACTTTAAACTTCTGTAACAACTGCCAAGTTGCAACTGTAAATGACATGAACTCTTGGAAGAATAGGTGCAAAGAAAAAATGCCCAGAATAGAATAAAACATAAAACAACAAATCAAATAAAATAACAGGCAGAACCTTAAGTGGTTCTAAACTGGAAAATCAAGTCTGATCATTCATTTAATTAGCGTTTTGTCCTTTCAATGCTTTTAGCGACAATTCTACAGAGACAAAAACTTGAAAATCATTGCAAAAAGTAAACAAGCAGAACGCCACAAAGGATTGTATGCATGTTTCGACGCATAACTGAAAATGATTTTCAGTTATTGCATGTAACTGAAAAGAATATCAGCTAACTGATTTTAATCAGTTTTTTACAACCGAAGCAGTTCAGTTACAGTTAAGTTAACTGCTTTTAGGAATTGTGCAGTTAAGTTATCAGTTTTTAACTGCTTTTCAAAATCAGAGCAGTTCAGTTAGCAGTTATTATCAGTTAACTGTAACTGCTTAACTTTAGCTGAAAATGAATCAGTTAGCAGTTAACTGAAAACATCCCTACCTGTGCTAGAACACAGGCAGGCTGGAGAGTGTCTCACTCTGCTTCAATATAGAGTGAGACGCTATTATGTACTATTGTTGTCTACAGTAGGCTGGTGCACATTTAGACATGGCTGGTGCACTTAAAGGCATGGCTGGTGCACTTAAGGTCGTGCAGCCAAATGTGCACCAATTACAGGTTTTTTCGACTGGCATACCTGTATCTTCTGCACACAGAAGAAAACTGAGTTGAAATTTTGTGTATATACTGCCAAATAGTGCACTTACATTGTCTTAAAAAATTATAAGTGTAGTGTGTTGAAAAATTGCGTGTTAAGTTTGATAAAAATTTTGCCAAAAAGTAGGTGGTTCACATTTGGCGTCTCTACTATACTAAAGTGTGTTACGCAGGTAATCTACGCGCTGATTTACCAGTCACATGTTGCATAGAATGTCAACATGTAGCCTGAAAACGACCAGCGCATCTGCCTGTGCTAGAACACAGGCAGGCTGGAGAGTGTCTCACTCTTCTTCTTTATAGAATGAGAAGTAGAGTTCGCAACGGGTCGACATTTTTTGACCCGACCCGACCCGACCCGACATAGATTCCAACCCGACCCAACCCGACCCGACCCGAACCAACCCGACTTTTGGTCAAGCTGCTATACAAACTCTCAAATACAAAACTTTCTTGTCAATTTTCTGTTGTCAGTTTTTCGTGATATGTAGGTAATACGCTCTGCGAATCTCCAGTCTAGTACTAGTCATTGTGCTAGAGTCCATTAGCTCGAGAAAATCGTCAAAATGGCAAAATTCAACGACAAATCTAGGATTTATACCCAAATTTTTGACCCGAACTGACCCGCTCAACCCGCGGGTCGGGAAATCTCAACCCGACCCGACCCGTGAAGGCCCAACCCGACCCTACCCGACCCGACCCGACCCGCTTGCGAACTCTAGTGAGAAGCTATTATGTACTCTTGGTATCATATTGTACACGTTTGACATAATTACTTACGTATTCAGCTGGAAACAACGGTGAGCAACACCGTTCGTGCGAGCGTTCGTCGGATCATACATAACATGTTCGTAGCTAGTGCCAAGTAAGTTAAGCTCATTGAACAGTGTTGCAGCGAAACCTGTTGCGACATTGCTTCGTAGATTATATATCAGCGCGCTTCAAACCAGGAAATGGAAGTCTTACGATGCCAGTGCCAACCATCTTGAGTGCGGCCAGCGTACATAACGCTGCGTTTCCATAAAACTTTAGGTATGCTAAAGTGCGTTCCTCTTGTGGAAGTAACTATATGTAGGCTTACAGTTTTTTCTTGCTGGGGAATGTATGAAACATGATCCACAAATACAGTCCAACTCCTCAGTAAGTATCATATTTATGTGGAATAAAGTTTATTTGCCAAAGTATCATCAAACTTTTACGGCATCAGCGGCTACTGCTACTGCAGCTGAGCTTGGCAAGCGATTTCTAGCGTGCATATGTACGTAATTTTGGCACCCAAACTGACCGAAAAAACTGCGGGAGTGCGAGAAAAATTCAGATAAATTATTTGCCTATAGCTTCTATTATATAAAAAGTTATACTGTGCCATACGATATTTTCTGATATATGTAAAACCAATTTTAACCATTATTGCTGAAATTGCTGGCTAGGAATAATATTAAAACTAAAAGTGATCCTGTTTAGTTGCAAATGTTGGCATTTAAAAATGTTGGCGCCGCGTTTTATATTCGAAGAATATCCTCAGCATTGCAAGCAAGTCGCAACTAAATTTATCCAAAACTAATTCAACTCTACTCGCAAAACGTGCTTGTTATGTAACTACTTTTTATTGGCTGCTTTAGCTTTGTGTGAGGATGGGGGATGTTATTGCCTATTGACAATCCAGCTTTGACAGATTTGCGTTTTCTGGACTGTCCAGGCCTGCAAATTCGTTTGTCCAGTGTAAGTTTAGGGCGCCCCAGAAATTTTTAATGGAAACATGGAAACGGACTGGGGGCTTCTGTCGTTATCTTCGGCGCTTCCAATTTTGCGCAACTGCGAGCATACAAGTAAGTAAGTAAGTAAGCAATATTACCCAAACTTTTATCACATTAATCACAAACATTTATTTTCGCCGCCGGGCCAGCGAAGAAGTTCGGCTGGCCGGTCCGCCCGGCAGAAATTTAAAAAAAAACGTATTTCTGACCGGCCACCGGCCGACTGATTTTACCTGGACGGGGGGCGACTGTCGGGCCGGCCGGCAAAAAATTCCGGCCGGTCACAAACAAAAACTACAAAAAACTACGGTGGTATTTAAATTCCAAGTCCACCATGGCCATAGTGGTAAAAGTATTGCACTATTGATCTTGGCGGACTAGTGCGACGTTGAAGTTAGTAGTAACCAAGACTGGGAAATCCTTTTTACACGGCCCCCTCACAGGCCGCGTAGAGGTATACTGTCTTCAGAATTTCAGCTTCCTACGTTAATCTGGGTAGGTCAAATTTCTAGTGCTATTTAACAGTAGAAGGGCAGGTACCTGGCTTCCTGCCCTCTGCTCTGTCACACATGCGCACAGACCAACTAGGCGGAGTTGCATTCAGCTGTCACCAAATGCAAAATATGGGTGGCTGATAGGACTGGCAGATTCGATCCACCACCATTCGGATCCCCAACCAGTTGGTCGGTAGATTTACAGCACGCTTGACGCTACCATTTCAGTCTATTGGGTTAGAATACAAATGAATTTGTACATACATAGCTGATGCAATACACGTTGACTGCAGCAATAAGTGAAGTGACATGCAAAATTATCCTGCCAGCGTGCAATAGTAGTAGTTTATCTTTGGGAGTTATTACTAAACCAATAATAATGAACTACAAATTTAACTTTTTGAGTTGTTATCAACATTATTGGCCAATACCTACAGTCTACACTGTTTTGTTTGAAACAGCCTTTGATTTGTCACCCGACGTTTGCAGAGTATTCAAAGTAGAAAAGTTGAAGTAGTCTGATGGTGTATTGGTTAGCACTCTGGATTCTGAATCCAGTGACCCGTGTTTGAAATCTGGGTGAGACTTACATGCACTTTGAAGGCCTAGAGGAATAAATGTTGAGTGTAAACATATTTTTCCTGCCACAGCACAACAGGTCTTTAATTTTGATTTTGTAAGATTACACTGGCTCGCTTGATTTTTTAATGTCAGTGCGTGTGTTTAGTTCATTCTTTGGAGTAAATGCGCGTCTGCAGCAAACTTTTGCAACAGTATTGACCAGCACTATATTTGTGTGCGTTTGTTTATCTCATGTGTCAGCGTAATAAAGCTGCTGTCACATAACGGAATCAGCGTTGTGATATAGAATCCTAATGCCAATAGCAATGGCCAATGAGCATACAAGTAACTTACTGGCGATGTTTGGCTGCACAAACATGCGTATGTTTTGTTGTTTTGCAGCTGCGATTGGATTGGCTAGCGTAAAACTAGCGTCGACTGAATTAGGTATTTACAGTGTTGAAAATTTTAAGTTATAAAGCACATTGTTTTTGGTTACTCAGTTTTCAGTTAATAATGACAATGTCTATTCATCACGTTGTAATATTTATCACAGTTTATCGAAATGGGGTGGTGAATTACTACCCTGCATATCTTTGTAATACCTAATGTGTCAATTTGCTGTTTTTTTCTCTGTTGTTTGTCAATTTTTGTTGTCAATTTTAAAGGTTTGCTTCACTAAACGGAAGTTATGTAATGCTAGAAAAGTTTTAGCTGCACAACAGATTTTGACTGACCTGTGGTCGGTTTTCTTGAAAAGTTATGCTTCATACTTACTGAAGATTTTGCGCAGATTGGGCTCATGAAACCTAGGTGCGTGCGGGAAAGGGTTGAATAATGACAGTTTTTTGTATTTGCTCAAGTTTTTGACTACTTGTCATCAAAACGTGCTCAGTCATAAATCACTATTTGTTGCTATTTGAAAGACTTTGGAGCTACTCAGCAGTCAGCAGAGAATGTGTGCAGAAATTGGGTTTTAAAATCATTTTATCAACAAACTGAGGCCGCGTTTGATATTTTATCCATAATATTGACTCTCAGACCTCACAATATAACCACTTCTCCGGTTCTCACTCAGCAGAAGTGCCCGTTCCGTGAACGCTTACACATAGCATAGCATAATCACGGGTTTGATGATTGATCACGGTTAGTGGAACTCTTAATTTAACGTAGTTTCCTAAATGGGATGGTTCAAAAACATTGTTGAAGTGCACATTTTTCCAGTATTTTCTGTTTCCAGACCTTTTAAAGTGAAACAGTACTTTTGGTGAAAACAAGTAACATCAACTTCTTCACACGATACCTCCACACTGAAACTTTTCTACAGCAAAAAAACTCATATCTACACTAAATACTATTAAAACGTGTGTCTTCTCAAATGCTACTAAAGCCGACGAAATAAAGCAACAGAAAACACACGTTCGTTTTCTTACTCCCACAAATAGTTCAAGTCAGTCAGCAAAAATTTTGTTTACGAGTTCATCTTTGGTACAAAAACTGTCTAATGCTAACACAGCAGTTGCATGAATGAGTTGTGAAGACAGAGTCAAAGTGCAATGCTATCCGTGCTTTGGTAGTCTGCAATAAAAAGTTGCAATTGGATCACGCATTGGGTCTTGTTTGATTGCAGAGTTCTACTTGCTCCAGTTGCAAACATTCAAGTGCTGATTTTCGCAGCTTACAGGCTTTTCACACTATTGTTTGCCCTACCGATCAAATGTCATTCAAACTAAGCTTTTGCTGCATTCCTTCTGTAAGCCTGCAACTAGCATAAGTTACTGTAACTTTTCACACGGACTTTGGTATTGGTACAAAAGTTGCCAACAGCGATTTTTTGCTATCGATCAGAAAACGATTTAAATGAGGTGGATTCTCCTACTGGTGTTTGTCCTATGGACCGGCAGATCTGAGGAACTTTGCGATTTCGGCGGTGGCTGTGGGGGTGGCCCCCGTTGCAACCCTGCGACCAATGTTTGCAATTGTCCCCCTGGTCAGATTCCGGACGCCAACAACCACATGTGTGTGCCGGCTGCGGCTGCTGTCACAGGTTCAATTAAAATTATATCAAACATTAATATTTAGTTATTTATTGAATAAATAAGATATAGAATACCTAGATTACCTCAATAATTAAACCGTTAAATAGTTGGTGCAAAACAAGCCAAATCTGCGCAAAAGGTTTATATCATTAATAAGTTGGTACAAATAACAAAACCAGCCCAAACGACACAAGTTTCAGTAAGTAATAAAAACTAATATTTAAGAATTTGACCAAAGGTCTAAACCCTGGTAAAGGCTCAAACTAAAATTTAGCTATTGTGCAGCTAAATATGCACCAAAGGCTGATTTTTGTTCCTTCTAGAGAAGGAACTATTGTTTTGAAACCAACTCTGCGCAGTGTTAATGTTCGCCCTGCATGTTGCTCAGAGTATATGATTAACGTGTAAAGTCAGCTTGGGAATTGTTTGCTTTTTTTAGCTAAAAACTTAATTGGCAATTTAGCCGTTACATATGGTCTCTATCACATTAGCAAAGCTCTAAAATGTGGTTTTATTCAAGTTTCATGATTTCATAATTTTTTTAAAATCGTAATTTTCCAGACAGTGCGCACATGCTAGTGACTGTCTAGACTCAGTCATTCTTGTTTTTGGAACATTGGGAACAGTTGGGAAAAATATGTAATAAGTGTAGGTCAGAAATTAACATTGAATAAATTCATAAAACGAAATGGTAGCGGTTCTCAGCGACCAAGAAAAGTCCTGCTTTAAGTCATAGTTAGATTCCTGCTTGTCATAACAGCGTGGCCGAGTGGGCAATCGCGCTGTTTAAGACTAGAATAGTTAGTTCTCTGGTTCGATTCCCGTCAAGATGTTTTATTTTAGGGCATTTTTACTTTAAGTAAAATTGTTTGAGTGCTGTTGAGTAGCGAATTTATTGAGTCAGGCATGCTTTATATAAGCTTGTTCTTTTTGGTGAAAAATTGGTCCAAAAAATCAAAGATATACGTTGCTGCATACTGGTAATGGTGTTGAAGGTTTACATTGATTATGTTGAGGAATTTGCATTCAGCAAAGGAACCTTGCACCCTTTGGGGCCTACTGGTTTAAGTAGATCAAACGACTCCTTAAGATTTCTGCAAATGCAGAGTTTTGTTTTGTACAAATTTCACTGAAGTTTCTTGTAGGTAAGTAGAAAACAGGGCTCGTCAGGGAATCAAACCCGGGACCTCTGGTATCTGGAGCGAGACTCATAGCACTTTACCTACGAACCACGGTCCTTAATTTGGATAAACTTTTACTTGTTTGTACAGGTGAAACATCTTTGTAATGCCGTCAGTGTACTGTATAGCCGTCAGTGTACTGTATAGAAAACTCTATGAGTGAATTTCACAAAGGTGGCTTTACTAAACCATGGTTTTACGTATGTTTTTTATATGATTTGCACATAATTTCATGACGAAGTATCGGCTGATTCGCTACAAATTTAGCAGTTTCGTCAATTCTGGATTTAGCTCAGTTGAATTATTAGCAAAGCAGAGACTTGCTGTGCTGCAGGTTTGAAATTTCAACTGAGCTAAAACCAGGGTTTAAGAAAATCTACGAAATTCGTAACGAATCAGGCGATATTTTGTAATGAAATTCTGTGCAAATCGTGCAAGACGTACGTAAAATATGTACAATTACGTAAAAGCAATGGTTTAGTAAGTTTCTTTTTTTTGAAATGAATTGTCAGACGACTCTTAAACCTAATACCTAAACACATTTTGTGAGTCCCTGTCTATATGTAAGACTGTCTTCTACATTGATTACGCATTATGTACTCTTAATATAAATGTCAACCGCGCATAGAAACTTCTAATTATTTTACTCCGATGCTTAACCATTTAATGTTTTTGTTGTTTCAGTGCCGGCTGGTTCTCGTTGCGGGACGTACAACGAGTGTCGCGGTGGGTCCAGCTGCCTCGGTGGTCTTTGTCTGTGCCCTCCGGACAAAATGTTATTTGCCGGGAAATGCATCGATAGCAACTTACCGCGAGGCAGTGAGCTTACTTGGCCGAAACTAATTTTTGTGATACTTAGATGCACTGTATCTTAGGGCCAATTCCTAAAATGGAATTATGTAAAAATAAAATTGGACTGCATTAAAACTTGCTTGCCTAATAACTTATCACTGTGGTGAGGTAGACTTAAAAAATTTCGTGCACAAGCCGGAGGTGCTACAAATAGTTGCTACTATCGCAATTTCGTATGAATTGACAAACGATATCATGAATTATTAGCAAGACTAACAAATAAATAGTAAGGAGCTAGAATTTTTGGCTCTTAAGAGCTTGAAAACTTTGAATTTATGCATATGAATGTGAAGTAAGATAGGCCCCCCCCTAGAGTTCTTAAAGGGATTTACAACAGCTCATCGTCGGCCCAGTAGCTCAACGGTAGAGCGCTGGTGTGCAGATCCAGAGATGGGTGGTTCGAATCCCCCTTGGGTCATTCTAATGATGATGATGCCGTCTTTCTTTCTTGACATGAACATAATATGCAATTCAAAAAATTAAATAATGCACTGCGAAATGTTTAAAAAAAGTTAAATGCATTAGCAGTTGATTCTGAGGTGAGGTTTCAGTTTTCAAGAAAACGACAACGCGGTTGTTTTAAACCGATAAAATGCAGGATTAAAACAAGCTGATTTGTCGAAAAACTTTTTTAAATAAGCTAAAAAGCATGCATTGAAAAATTTAGAAGAATATATAAGTTTAACTTTGGGCCAATTCTTAAAACGGATTAAACGAATTAGATTAAAATTTGTTTTGTCAATAACTCATGATATTATCGTTTATAAACTTATACGAAATTTGCTAATTGTGTGTAGCACGTCCCGCTTGTGCACGAAATTTTTAAAGTCTACCTCAACATCGAGATAAGTTATTAGACAAACAAGTTAATCTAATCCGTTAAATCCATTTTAGGAATTGGACTTTAGCCTTGGAGTTATTTATGGAGAACAGTAGTTCTGACAGCGGCGGAGTAATTTTTTATGAAAAGTAGGTAATGTTATGGAAATGGTTATGTTTCAGTTGTATTTTTCAGCTCCTGGTTCTTCTTGTGCGAGCACTGCGGATTGTGGTGGCGGCTCAGTTTGTGTATTTGCCATTTGCGCATGTCGGTGGAATGAAGTTTGGGCTAACAACAAATGTCAGACCAGGCGGGAAGCCAAAGCCAAAACTGGTACTTAATGAATATTAGCTACTTAGTACACAGCATAATGTTACTGATTTACAAACAATACAAGCATAAACAAGTATTACTTTTCACGTACTACGTTGTTGTTTGTGTTCTATTAGAAACGTGTAGGTTTAAATTGTTACATTCACTTTCTTAGTCAAAGCCTATAATAGACACTAAACTTTGTACTTACTAGAGAAAGAGCATAATTAGAATCGTTGTATTCAAATCGTAAGGTGTGCTTTGGCAGGAAACTTGAAAAAACATTGGCTATTTCTTTTATTTATTTTTTATTATTATTTTTATCTGTTTTTTGTTTTCAGTTCGCCCTGGAGAGCACTGTGGGCCCGCTGCCGTGTGCGGAGGGGGGTCCTTATGTTACGACGGATTCTGCTATTGTCCGTACGGTCAAACTCCACTAAGCTCCGAGTGCGTGCACACAGACAGCAATAGTAGATTGTCTGCCATTCGGAAAATTTTGCCATGGCTCCGACCCGATTTGAGACCGTTTCCGATGCCGTTTAACTCTAAAACACCTGTGACCAACTTAGCTCTGACTGAAGCAACAGATAAGTCGTCTGAAGGAACGTCTAAAAGTGTTTCGTCCGAAAAGCCAGTGAAAGTCAAATCGAATTTTTCATTGCCCTTACATAATCCCTGGTATGACATGAGTATGGCTGCGATACCGATTGGAAATTGGAAATCGTCAGAAACCATAACTACAAGGGTGACAGCAAGAGCAACAACAGAAACCACCAGTGAGCCACCGGTCACGAGTCCAGCAACGACAGAATCGTCCTTGGAATCATCGACTGCTCAACTTTCGACCACACTTGAGCCAACAACTCCGGCAGATTTACCAGACCAGATCGGCTGGCGCGGGCCAAAGTACCATCAGTTCGGAAGTTTTCCAGCTAACTCGGCAATTCCAAGTAACATAAGACCTCGACAGCAAAACAACAATCCATCGAAAACAGCGTTATTCGAAGCCATACCAAGAAGGGGTCACGTTGTGTCGTGGTGGGGACCACCGTTTGGCGTCCTGCCGCAAAATCCTAAAATTTATGAGGAGAAGAAACTTGCACTGGCTCAAGCTCTGAAGAAAACGCGCAGCCAACGCAAATTTCCAACTCGAAGTCGAGTGGTGTGGTATTTGGCGGACACGTCGAAAGAGTCAAACTATCGCAACAAAACCCGTAACGAAAATAAGCCGTCACGCACGTTCCAAGACCGAACTACAGAAACTCTAGCATCGGACGATTTTTTTATCAATTTATAACTTCATAAGAAAGCTGCTATGTTAACCAGGGCTATTGCTATGGAATTCGCCTTAAACGCAGTTTTAGCTCAGGTTTGGTAGTGTAACGCAGTGTATCATTTTTATGATTTCATAGAATACGTACTGGATATTTCTTGCATTAAAGTCGATTCAAACTTAAAGCCGTTTGTCCGTTCAGCAATTAGCCAACAAAAATACAACAAGCAAAAGTTTACTGCAAAATTATCCAGTGAGTGAGAAGGGTGAACGTTTGACAATATTAAGACTTTTGTGCAGTAAAATTTAATCGCAAACCAAAGTAATTTTTAACAATTTCAACAGCGCATCATTGATACTTCGCCTGAATCAGACTTACATATGTACATACTGGTTGGTTTAAGGTGGTACATAGTTACGTTTTCGAAGGTTTTGCTTAATGCTTAATAAATAATCAAAACTCAAAAAATACTTAATCAAACATAATCAAACTTAAAACAGACATTGGAAATGTAGATAACATTATTTGTGCTTAGTTTAAAATTGATTTTTATTTTTACGGCTATTTTATGGCTCAAAAACAAGATTTTTCGTGTATTTTTTGAAAACTTGGAAAATTGTATGTAAAATTTTGTGGCTCCTACGCTACTCAGAAACGCCACTCAAAAAAGGTCTAACCCGTTTTATTTTAAGAATGTTTTCAGCTAAAATACGACATATTTCAGTAAGTCGTTCTAGGCGATCGGTAACTTTGAAGTTTTTTAACACTAATTCTGAATTTTCAAGCCAATATCGCAAATTACAAATAACCATTTGACACCACAATTTACGGGTATATAGTCCTCTATGTATGTATTCTATCTTAAAAATTTGGTAGGTGTATGTTTTAGCAGCCCAAAGCCTTGGCAGTTTTAATAAACCCCTTCAAAAATTGCAAATCTTCTTCAAACTCATAAAATGACATTTTTTACGCTTTTGTCTGCCATTTTTTCAGCGGTGAAGGACAAACTGTGCTTAGTGTAATACTAAATGACCCCAATAAAGCCCTAGTTAACTAAGTTTAAAATTGTTTAAAAATCGTTTATTTCTGAGCACAATGAGTGATTTTAGTTAAAGTAACGAATGGCCTGACGGGTTCATGGTAGCGCAAAGAAAGCAGACTTGACAGTAGCCAAATAAATTTCCCCGATACCTTTTTCGGATTGAATGAAAAGTTGAATATTTTTTTAGTTAGAGCACACTAAAGTCATGAAAACTGGCTTTTCTTGAATTTTTACTAAAATTTGGGGCAAACTTTTGGTCACAGAAAAAATTTGCTTAATCACTACGCTTAATTCAGCATACTACAACTTTCATAACACATAAATGTGACATCTGTAATAATTTACTTGACCGTATGCGGACATTTTTTTACCACAGCGACGAAATAACGAAATACATGGAAAAATGCCTAAAATTGAGCTGATAAGCTTCACCAAAATAGTTGATGTGCACGCTATGAGTGTTATCGACTTTTACAAAACTGCAATTTTGTAAAAAATATGTTGGTTTATAATATGCAAAAGACCGCTTGTATATTGATTTAGTAATTGCTACAAACTATAACACAGAAAAAAGCTGCGAAAACGTAACTACCACCTTAACTAATCTTGTTTATGACAAGTTCACGTTGGTAATTATAACAAGAAAAAATATTATTTGTACCTGCCAAAGTACTTCCATTTACCTCCCTCATTAATATTAGAAAGTACTTGCAAATTCCTCCCTAGTGACCTTTGTGTGACTTTGTTAGTCTGTACTCATCTAGACCGCTGACTACCTGTCGGCACGATATTATTAAAAATACAATAAAAGGAATGAAACTGACATGTCAAGGAATGAGACTCAAATGTCACCACCAACGAAAACGTTAATTACTCGAATTCTCAATTTAAACCACTGGTAGTCGATTAGTGTTACCGTGCCCCCTGTTTTTGTGTGATGTATATAACCTAAGAGAACGAGTTCTGCTTTAAAGTTTTGAATAGGGTAAGTTAGATACTTGTCAATAAATTTACTTTTTCATAGTTATTAGTAAGGCACTTTTTACGCGGCGGCCTCAGCCGCCGCGTATATACTATATTACAAAAGCTCGATTTCCATGTATCGGCTTTTCACTGTGTTAGTTGAGTTGTAGAAATTGGTAGGTCTTGAAAATACATTGTTTGTGTGTGCGTGTGTGTACATCGTGTGTGTTAATCTTGAATCACAGCGTATAGTGTCGTGAATACGTATACTCATACTGCTTAACACGTTCGCATGTCTGCCGAATGCTGATAAATTTTGCACAAAGTAGGCAGTACTGACGAAACCTGTCGCAACAGTGCTTCTTAGATTGTTTATGAGCGTTATGGTAACCACAAAACATCGAGGTCCCCGAGCCGGCAAACCATAAGTTGGAATGGCTATCGGTTAGGAAATTTTGATGCCATTGCACTATAACAACAAAATTGTCATTGGCTGCGTTAGCCTAATTCACAACTTGACATTAAATAAAACACGCAATTTCCAAGCTATTTTAACTTGGTGTTTTTGACGCGGTTGTGTTGAAATTGCATGAATAACGGTTTACTGTAACAAGGTTTGTACTCAACTTTTCACCTTAAAACTTGAACAACCCTGAAAAACTCAAAGCTTTGAATACAAGATGCAGCTTAATATGCATATTAAAAGTGTTGTCCTTAAAAACTTTGATGCCGCGTTTTATATTCGAAGAATATCCTCGGCAATTTACCTAAGCATGTCGCAACGAAATCTATCGAAATTTAGTTAATCTTTACTCGCAAGACGTGCTTGTTTCAATACAAAAATAGTCAGTTAAGGGGGCCTACCCAAGTCAAAAATGTAGGCTGTGTGCAAATTTGAAGCGAATTGCAGAACCTAAAGTTTTCACTTATACACTTTGCTCCCCCCCTTAAGGTCACTAAATGTGTGTGTGTGTGTGTGTTGGCTGGTCTGTCTGTGTGCATGTGTCACAAGCCAGCCGTATTTACATTACAGTAAAGGTCACTATGGAGGAATTTGCAAGTACTATGAAATATTAGTGAGGGAGGTAAATAGAAGCAATTTGGCAGGCACGAAAAATTACTATCCTTATAACAAACCTAACATTTTCTGACACCCCGGTATGCATAGTCCCATATTGCAGTGTGTTTTATATAGATATAAGTTTTAGTTTTTGTAGCTCAAATTTTTGATTTGATTGCGGTGTAGCTTTGAGCAAAATTAGTCGTATTTTCAACAAAAGGATTTGCGGATATTACTGTAGAAATAGGATGATTCAAGGATTGCGTGCCACAGTCTCCTGGTTCCCGTAGTCTCCTATTTGTAACTGGCAGATTTCCCGCAGTCTCCTATTTTGACTTACCTTTTAAAATAGTCTGGAAATAGTCTCCATAATAATAATAGTCTCCAAAATAGTTTGGTCCGCAATAACTTGTTTTGTTGTGATGCCGCGTGTCTTTGTGCAATAAAAGTATAATAGCAGCCAGCCAGTCCCCTTTCATAATGTATAAACTAACTATAAACTATATATGGAAAAAGTTAATGATTTTTAATTAAATTTTAATTAAATTTAATGAAAGTATAAAGTTGAAGAAAAAACTATTAGCAACTGCTGAAACTAAAAAATTAAAACTGCCGGCTAAACAAAAAATACGAAAAGGAATGAAATTATGTTTGACGAAACTGTGCAATCATGTGTGTTTCATCATGTGGATGTGAAGGTATAATTATTATTATATATTATATAATTATAATTGTAACTCGATTCAGTGTTACAGTAAAGTGCAATAACCCGACTTATACTGCACGCAGCAACGTGCAGTCTACTTATACTGCACGCTATACTAGAATCGATTCACAAATCACTTATAGCACGGGTGGTTGTGCTAAAAGTAATTGATACGCATGTGTGAAACCCTCGTGCAGGTGCACTCGTGCTCCTGCACTCGGAGTTTCACAGAAACATGCGTATAAATCACTTATAGCACGCCAACCAGTGCTATAACCCATACTTCAGAACAGGTGTCATACAGAGTCATAAACTTGTTGCTCGGGCCTTTTGTAAGTATGCTTTTTGTATAATACGGCTGTCTAAAGGGGAGTAGGAGACTGCGGGAAATGGTGGAGTTGCAATTAGGAGACTACGGGAAATAGGAGACTGTGGGAATATGCGTATCCAAGTTATATTTACTTACGAATTAATTACAATAAGCATCAAAAACTGGTTAAAAACTTTGGCTCATCGTGAACTTGAACCAGGGACCTCTCACACCCTGAGCGAGAATCATTGCACTCGACCAAGAGCCCTTGAATTTGGTAGATAAAATAATAATCATAACTAAGGTATATACAACGGTTCTTGCGCTTTTGCCTTACTAGTGTT
>JASANF010018666.1:0-40836 GCA_030248245.1 Trissonchulus sp. WLG1_4 | reverse complement strand
TAACCAGCTGTTAGCTGGGTTAATGTACTCTTGGTATATATGCAATAATATGTTAACATGTCTGAGGATAAAAATAACAAATAGCCCTTGTGTTACGTGTGAGGATCAAGCAAGACAGATACAACGGATCGAAATTTTTCGACCTAACCCGACCTGACTCTACAAAAAATCCAAACAAGAACCTACCCACGGTTGTCAGAAAAGCCTAACTCCACCCGGCTCGAACCGACTCCAGGTGAACCCGATCCGTTGCAAACTCTACCCCAAGGCAGTTCTGCGCTGAATGTAGCTCGTGTTTGTCTGCGCTGAAAATCAGGTGGGCCCTGCAGTCCAAAAATATGCCAATGCCGGCCGGCCCCAAATTTATGCGTCAGAAATAAGAGTGAGACGCAATGGCGCCGATATATACCGAGAGTCTACTGCTCGTCCAAAGTCAGCTCGAAAAAATTAGCGTAAATATGATAAAAACACAAAGTTACATACCAACTCATTGCGGAATAAAAGAAAAGCTTACAGACAGGGCGTGACTTATTTATCAGAACTTTGCTAGCTGACCTTCATAACATGCGTAGTGATTGTGACCGGCCACGTAATGCCGCTGGCCGGCCCGGCAGAAATTTAAAAAAACAAATTCATCCAAATCCAGAGTGTCATTTCGGTTTAACTTAGCCTGTCACACTGTTATGCCGACTTAATTTGGTTGATCGTTCTATAGTGCCAGGCCGGCCGGCTGATATTAACCGGCCTGTGGGCTTTTATGGCCGGCCGACCGGCCGAAAGTTCTGGCCGATCACAAACACTAGACTTGCGGCTGTGGCATATAAGCGAATCTACCCGTCAAATATGTGCTATATATTTGGTGTTCACCCTTAAAAGAGTTATCTTATATTCACCCTACTGCCATAATGAAATGCGACTGGCCATTGAACGGTCTTACGCCTGAAGTGTCCACATATAACACAACAATAAACAACAACAACAACATATAAACAGCTATGCCAAGTGCAAAATACAAGAAACAACAAAAAACATACATTCATATAGATACATATATACATACAGATGAAAACTTCGAGCGACAATAGGGTACGGTTACAAGGCAACGCTGTTCAACTAAATTTAATACCTAGCCCACTCTGCGCTGCATAAAACTTGGATCGGACGAAATGAAAACACAAAAACAAGCCGCACAATTAGGCCAGAAGTGTCAAAAATAAGTGCACAAGGACGAAGAAATTCTTTGACTCAGTTTCTTTTCATCAGGGGCGTAGCCAGGGGGGGGGGAATGGGGGGAACTCCCCCCATTCCCCCCACGAATTTTTTTCCGACCAAAATTTTGGATTAATTTCAGTCCAAACGCTGTTTGGCCTGAATAGCAGTTTGGACTACGACATGTATACCTTGTTATTATCTTTCATCAAAGCCTATGCATCTATACACAAGTGCATTACACGTCGCCGTCTACGTCTCCAATTGACCAAATTAGGCCTAAAAATCAAAAATTTCCCCATTTTTTTCTGGGGACTGCCGCCCCCAGACCCCTGCAACTGTTTGGCTTAGTTTCCTTGCTTTTATCTTGCATGAAAGCATGTGCGTATGTATGTAGTTTCATTATACACTGTATATATTTGCTTAATACACTGTATAATGTATCGTTTTAGCTGTTTTATTGTTACAAAAATGACTTTTTCCAGTAAATGTATATACGGTTTTCAATGTAAAAAAATTTTGGAAAATTTGCAATTTGCTAGCTTCCGACCCGGCTTACCGGCCCACCATTTTTGTAATTTTCGTTATTTGTAGCTGCAATTTTACGTTCCATGCTGCTGTGGTTGAAAATTAGCATTGTTTTTTGACCGAAAAATGCTAATGTGTCGTTTTATTGCATTAAAATAGCAATTAAGTGCATTTTAACACATTTCAAAAAAAATCTAAAAGTCATTCCCCTCGAAATTTTTTTCTGGCTACGCCACTGTCATAGACTGTAATAAATTCTATCATATTAATACATATGTGTACATCAAAAGTTTTGGTGAATGTCGCAGTTATGAACTTCATGTGAAGTAGGCTACCTTTCGGAGGAAATAATCGTACGAAGGACTATCAAGAATTCAAGAGAAATTTACAAAAACAGTATATATATACCTAATAAATAATGACTTTTTGCTTCTGTCTGACATTTCTGTTCTAAATCGTGAAATTCACGTTTACAATAATCATAGCTTATATACAATAGTGATGGTTCAAATAAACACATAACAAACAAACATACACAGCAAACACAATATAGAGAACGTTGTAGTGGAAATCAATACGGCAGTCTATATAGTAAATTCGAAATGCAGAATATATATTATAATATATATCTACACAAGATACAAAATAAAAAGCAATATAATAAAAGGTCGACGAATATATCGATATGTCTGAATCTGACACTGATAAGCAGTTGAGAGCATACAAGGTAAAGGAACGCCAAACGAGGCAAGGCAATCGAAAAAAAACGGCACTAAGCTAGGTCAGGTTGCAAAAAATATATGAAACATGGCAAAGGGGGATAAATTGCTCTCACTTGTGTTTGGTTTAGATAGAGTACAGTACGTAGCCAGCTTACATTGGCGACTTTAAGGGTAACCCCATCGAATAAAAATCGAACACAGACTTTAGCTTTCACTTTACTAATATATATTTTACATGTTAATAATGATGGCCTTTACTACACATTTACAGTCCTTGTATTTCACTGCATTAATGTGCACTATAGATAGACTGAAAAGCGATTCTTAGAGTATGGAGCTTTGATTTTAAAAATTAGTAGCTAGTGGTACTATACAATATTATATACGTGTGATACTACTCTACGAAACATTTTGCAAAATGACATCTTAGTTCATTCCTGTCAATTTTAAACGTAATATATTCCAACTCTTGAAACAAATTAATGTATACTAAAATTTTTCCAATCATTATTTTGCTGCAAAATTTTTCAAAAAACGTATTGCATAATCTATTCGGTTTCTGTTGCATATATAGCCATGATTATGCGTTATTAAAAAAATTTAGAACTAAGAGTGTAGAAATGACATCAGGAAATTGAGAAATAACTTGCCACAAAAGTGTTATAATAATTAAGAAACTGTAAGGACAGTAATTAAAAAATGGCAAGCCAAAACGCGATAGTGCGCGAAATGCCGCAAAAACGAGCGAAAAAAGCCTAAACCCTGCACCTACACCTGACCAAATTCTACACAAAAACATCACAAAAATCATCGTTTTTAGTCGTAAAATCCCAAACCTCAATTAATAATTATTCACTAATTCTGACGAAAAAATGCCGATTCATACTTAGAAGTCAATAGCATAACAGTCTATCCAAGAAATCAGACTGCCACTAAAGCAGATAATTTTTCATACGTTTTTCGGCTTTAAGTATGAATCGACCCCTAAAACGTGAATCGGAATTTTTCCTATTTGATGAAACAGTTTATACACTTACGTAAAATTTGCGTAGTTCTAACACCCCAGGGCCGATTCATACTTATATACAGGCGTATCTCCTTTCACTATAGCTGGCAAAATCAAATAATCACGCCACTTTAAAAGTGATGTAATTTTATTTCGTAATTTTGCCGGCGGAAACGACATACGGATGTAAGTATAAATCGACCCTTAGTTTTGAGTTTGAACGAATTCTAACGTAATAGGTATATATTAATTTTTTTAATGTAATAGAGTTCAGCGGTTATGCAAACTTCAGATTCAGACTACATTTATAACATTTTCTGGTATACTTTTTCAAACCCTAAATCCTCGTACATTCACCTAGATTCATTATGAAAACTCAAAAAAGGGTGGATTTCACCACGGTGCTTTTAAAAAACCATGGTTTTACGTACGTTTTCATATAATTTGCACGTAATTTCATTACAAATTATCGCCTGATTCGTTACGAATTTCGTAAATTTTCTAAAACCATGGTTTTTGCTCAGTTGAAATTTCAAACTTGCAGCACAGCAGGTTTTTATTCTGCTGAAATTTCAACTGAGCAAAAACCATGGTTTTAGATAATCCACGAAAGTCGTAACGAAGTATGCGATATTTCGTAATGAAATTATGTGCAAATCATATGCACACGTACGTAAAACCATGGTTTTTAAAAACCATCGTGGTGAAATCCACCGAAAAGTCATAGTCTAAGCGTTTTCAAACAAGAAAGAGCAACAGACTGCAGTGAAATCTGCGAAACTCCTACGTACAGTTCATCAAGTCTGTTCTATACCAGTGTTTTTGATCCAAAAAAAATAAAAAAAACACCTGTTACAGTGTACGGGGCTGAAAACTGAAGTTACTAGAACTGAACTTCAGCTAATATGAGACTAAAAAATTGAAATACGTGGAACCAGTTTAACGCCAAAACTTTTTTTCAAAAAAACCAACCTTGTATACAAAAATGCTCAAATGGACGTAACTGTAAAGGCTATTATATTTTAACTGCAACTAGCGTGACCGGCCTATAAGAATTAAATTGGTTAAATTTCATGTGTCGAAAAAACATTACAACCATTCGTCGGTTGTCTATATATACTCTGTAACTTTCGGTATTACAGCTATTTTTTTTCGTACAAAAATCTCTTTCATAAAAAAATACAACACAACACCACCACCAGTTTTAAAACTGTCTCACACTAATCTCCACACCAATGTGTGCGTGTGTATGTGTGTGTGTGTGTGTGTGTGTGTGTGTGTGTGTGTGTGTGTGTGTGTGTGTGTGTGTGCGCGTACCTGTGTCTGTAGCCTGGTGAGTCCGCGGACCCATAGTATGTGGGCGGGTCTGTGGGCAGTGTCCCCGTCCATCTCGTAGAACAGATTGTCCTCCTCGAGCACCTCCTCCTCCTTTTGACGAATGCACGGCAGCCGGGACGACGGCACGCAAGTCACCAACTGAAACATTCGTGTTCAGTGTGATGCCAAATTAATGTAAAGTCACTCAAATTTGGTGTGCCCAAAACACGGCCATTTTCTCACATTTTGCCCTCGAGTTTAGCTTTGAAAATTGAGCGCTAGTACTATCGCGAGTTTTAGCTTGATTGGCTATAACTGACTGAAACATTCATCCGAATGGTTTCGTGCTTGTCCTTTAGGACATAAAGAACGTATATGAGCGACATGGGATTAGGGAGGACCCCCCCAACCCAGGGGCCGGGCGCCAAGGGAAGGGTTACAAAAACTTGGGTGAAAATGGGCGAAAATGGCACTTTTTTCGAAAATTCTGTAGAACTTTGGAGTGGACATTAGTGGGTACTAATTAAGTCAATTAACTATCAATTAACGATTTGTTTACGGACCTGCCCCCACAGTAAGACACCGGTCCCAATGAAAATACACCATAGCCACTGTTCTGGAGTCAGGCCCGACGTGGAAAATGCATAGCCTCCGAATTCCACTATCACTATCTAAACACACAAACAAACATAAGTTCTATTTTTTACTCGGCCAATAAATATTAATATGTATAATATTAGCCAAACAGAAAGGCTAAATGAGTAACGACAAGGAGTAACCAGAAACAGTAGATAGCGCTACTGATTCGTTCTCATGATTCTGGTGTAGGCGTGTAGCTAATCTTCAAAAGTCTAAACTTTGGGACTTTGAACTTCGAAAATCTAAAAAAAGGCTCATCGAACAAAAAGTAGCCCTTTGGCCAAATATTTCGGCGAAATATTGAAAACTCAGTTGAATTTTAGTGGAACTACGTTGATTATGTGGTGAACAAGACAAAACATTTTCACAAAAAACTATTTCTTCCCACCCTTCCCATCATGCATATTTTATCCTGCATTCCCATTCGTGCATTCTGCTAAACAAATTCACTGTCTGAACACCAGCCAAACGTTGTCAGCACGCTGCTAGATTCACAGCGCGGATTAGAATTTAGATATTGTACTGCTGTAGGCTTACATCTTTAGTTATTAACTTACCGCACTGCATATTTCAAGACAGTGACAGTTATAAGTATGTTATAATACTTTGTACTGCGCACTCGTTCATGCACTTGGCGCTTCACATAACACTGCTAATGAATATTACTGAGTGCGCTCCACATTGTGCTGTAACCTACGTAATATGATACTATGGCTCAATTCATACTATCGTCCGTATGTCCGTTCAGCCGGCAGAATGACGTCACTAGCAGCCTAGTGCAGTAGATCAGCCAGCGCCTGTGACGTCATTATTGCGTCATTTTGTCGGCAGAACGGACATATGGACGAAAGTATGAATCGAGCCTATATATATTATAAGATAGTGAGGGCACGCACCTGAGCAATGAATGTACCAATCCAAATGGCCACAAAAATATGGTTAGTGAAAATGCCATCAAACACATTTCGCTGTCCGTGTATTTTGCGTGCATTGATCTCGTTGAAAAGGGTCATCATGACGAAGGCGTTGAAGACGATGGTGAAGTGCTGTGAGGGCGGGGAGTGCAGGGGCGCCAGGCGGCCAGAGTCGATGTCAAACATCTTCTCGCCTCAAACACAACATGGCTCAGGGTCTTATCCAAAACTGCATTTATCGCATTAGATTTGACTGTATTTCCTCAATAACTCAGCGTCAGTTACACGTAATTTGCTGAAACTTGGCACATACCGAGACAGTGTATGTACGCCATGTAGGGCGAAATTTCAGCCGGCTATTTTCTATTTGTGCTGTGTTATTTATTTAAATCTAATCCGTTAAATCCAATTTTGAACAAGGCCCTTAGTCAGAATTTTGACGGCTGAACGGACATACGGTTGTATTAAGCTGGAATTGACTGATGTTACGGTCCATTCATACCTGCAGCAGTATGTCCGTTCGGTCCGCAAATTGCGAAAAAACTCAAGCCACTAATATTATTGTATAATATATTGTCTGTAACTCAAACCTTTTGTCTGTTTTTTAGCAGTTTTTACAATTTTTAACTTGATTTTGGGCCACGTTTGTGTCCGCATCCGGAAAAATTTTCGGATTTTTCAATCAATCGTGCAGTTTTTCGGCAATCAGAGAGGTAATGGTTGAGGCTTGGTTGGTAGGCGGTTGAGGGGGGGGGGTGACTGCTGTCTGAGGTGGGGGGGGGGTGCCGACCCCCCTGAGGCGGAGGGGACGGGGGTGGACTGGATACGCCTCCTACCCCCTCCTATGCGCATCTATGATCGTCTAGTATCGTCTTCAATATGGACCGCAGCACTGCCAGACAAAAAAAGCGCTATAATACTTTTAGACAGCTAAACTGTTTTCACAAAATCATCTGATTTCTGAACCTATAAGTCTACGTCCAGGGTCCAGTCATTGAGTCATCAAGACACGTACTCTTGCCGAGCAGCTTAACCCTACGTACTCTTGCCGAGCAGCTTAACCCTACGTACTCTTGGCGAGCAGCTTAACCCTACGTACTCTTGATGAGCAGCTTCAGCTTACCCACAAACAGAAGTGCAAAAATAACAGTCAACTGGTAGACGGCGTGTCCGAGGATATTCTTCCACATGGTGCGCGAAATGAGGGGCGTGGTGCGCCCGTAGGGTTTGCGCTGGAGCAATTCTTCGGTGGGCATTTCCGTGGCCAGGGCCAGTGAGGCAAAAGTGTCCATGATCAAATTGACCCAAAGCATTTGCACGGCCTTCAGCGGACTGTCTTCGATGGCACAGGCGCCCACAAAAGCCACAATCACGGCCACTATATTGACTGTCAGTTGGAATTGGAGGAATTTTGCGATACTGTCGTACACATTGCGACCCCACATGACGGCCTTGACGATGGAAGAAAAATTGTCATCTGTCAAAATGATGTCCGACGCTTCTTTGGCGACGTCTGTGCCCGCAATGCCCTGCAACAATAATCACAAACCTTTCTATTTCTCTTTCTCCTTCTGACGCTCCAACCCTCGGTTTTAATAATATTCATAATAATGACTCCAAGCCTAACTGCATAATTTGGGCAACAAAAAATACCTAAACTTACTTCAATCGTAATATAATTAAATCACGGTACACAATGCAATACCATCAGATTTATCCAAAACTGATAAGGTCAATTCATACTTACAACCTATACCCGTTCTGCCGGCACCATCATGAAAAAATTACGCCACATACTAATATTTGCGTAATCAGTAGGCTCGACTTTGTCGAAATTTATACGGCTGAACGGACATAAGGCTGTAAGTATGAATCGAGGAATAGTTTTCCCTGCTTTCTGCAGCCTACTCGCACAACCAATTCACAGCTTGCGTTAGAAAAGCACCTACTATACTCTACAACCAGAGATGCACGGGAGCGGGAGCAATCGGCGAGGGGGGGTGCCGACCCCCCCCCCGACCCCCTATGTTCACAAGTCACAACCTTAACAAAACGATGCCCTATCCAGTATCCACCCGTACCATAGCAAATCCGACATCAGCCTTTTTGAGAGCGGGTCCGTCATTGGTGCCATCGCCAGTGACCGCGACCACTTCCCTGCTCTTGGTGGCCTTGGAGTCGATAATGCCCTTGACCAGCACATACTTGTCCGTCGGCTGGGCACGAGCCAGCACTCGCAGACGAGGCCATACCTGGTCCACGAGCTCTTGACGAACCACGCCATTGCCATCCGTGATTCTGAAACAGGGACATATGCAAGAGGGAGTGGGGTGACCCTTTGAACATTGAAGGGGGAAAGGGTTCCGAAATTTTGAACAAAAGTGGCTGAAAATGGCATAAAATTAGCATAATTTTGAGTATATATTCTTGGTTAATCAATAAGCAAGTTATAATCTCACACATGCTATACTCTCTTACAGTTACACCAGAGGTTGTTGATCCTTGAGACAAAACAGGTGGAGTAATTAGTGTGACTACTCGCTCCACTCCTGGTGCTGGCAATTCGTTCTTTTCGTAATGAAATCGCGTGTTTCTTTTTGTCTCATGGCTCAAAAAAGTTACAACCAGACTTTTTAAAGTCTGACCAAAAAATGTTTGACTCGGAGACAAAAGGAAACACATGATTTTATTAAGGAAAAGAAGGAATTGCAAGCATCAAGAGTACAGCGGGTAGTCACTAAAATTGCGCCACCTGTTTATCTCAGGGTTCAGCAATTTCTGGTCAAACTTTAGTTCATCAATTAATCTCGTTGTTATGGCAACCTCTGGTTGAACTCTTTGCCATCCATGACCAGGAAGTTGTCGCCAGGCTTCAGGATGCCGCACTTGGTGGCGATGGAGCGCGCCGTGTTCACGTTGTCTCCGGTGACCATGCGCACGGTGATGCCCGCACGCTGACACTTACGGATGGCCTCGGGCACCTGAAACAATGGGATTAGCAGGATTAAGTGGATTAGATTAGGTTTGGCAAAAAACAAATAAGAGGATTATCCAGATTAAGCTGATTAGGTTAGACTTGATATTCAATCGGTAACCGACAGCACAGCAAACTACTACGATGGTCGGTTGATTCAATGGGCTAATTCTGTGGCCACTCAAAAAAGATTCATTATATCATATTATCTAATCCACTAAATTCATACATGTAACAGGGTCAAAATTTTGGGGGGGTTCGCCGACCAAATTTTGCGGACCCTCCCCCCTGATCGACCAAAAATAACCTCAATTTTGCAAAATGTTGTAAAAGTTTCCCCAAAAAGTGCCATTTTTAATAAATTTTGCCCAAATTTCGGGGACCCTCCCCTCCAGCTCCTCGATTTAGGGGGCCCCCATTCCACCCTCATACATGTATGACAAAACTCTACATAGCCCAAGCTGACCTCCGGCCTGACGGGGTCCTGTATGCCGACGATGGCAATGCAGGTCAGGTCGCGTATGATGTTGTCCTCGTCGTCCCAGTTGATGGCCCCGGAGTACTCGTACTGGTTGGGCTCCTGCTTGTGCGGCACGAAGTCGCGGTAGGCCAGGCAGATGGTGCGCAGTCCGTTGGAGGCCATCGGCTCGATCACCGTCTGGATGATCTGCGTCAGGTCCTGCTCGTGGAATCGCACAGCCTCGTCCGACCCGTTCAGGATGAATCTGCATCTGAAATTAATCAAAGCAAGAAATAGAATAAGAAAATGGAAAAGAAAACGAAAAAGAACAGTTGAAAAGTAACGAAAAGGAAAAGGCAAAGAAAAGAAAAGAAACAGGAAAATGAAAAAAGCAACAAAACAGAAACGAAAAAGGAAAAATGAAGACAGAATAAATTTGCACCTGAAATTAAAGCAAGAAAACGAATAAGAAAATGAAAAGGAAAACAGAACACGTCTTAGAAAAAAACGAAAAGGAAAAAGGAAAAGAAAAATAAAAGAAAAAGGAAAAAATAAAAAATAATTAATCTGCATCTGAACAAGCAAGAAATGGTATAAGAAAATGAAAAAGAAAAGGAAAACAGAACAGTTAAAAGTAAAGAAAAGAAAAAAGGCAAAAAAAAAGAAAAAATTGAAAAAATTAAGGAAGAAAAAGAAAATAAATAGAATAAGAAAAAGAAACAGAAAAGGAAAAAAGGGAAGAAAATCAATAGAAAACAACTACATAAAGCTGTTGGGAAGTAGACCTCGCTTACAGGTAGTTCTTGATTTAAGATCCCAAATAAACTACAAGTTTAGTATACTATTTAAAAAAAAGTACCGCACTGTCTTTATCAATGAAAATTTCTTCTAAAAAAGTAGAAAATTCTAGTAGTACTGTTTGGACTAAACTAACTTTTTGAGAATGATTTCGGAAGCTCCTTTGGAGAACACCCTGAACCCGCCTTGGGCGTCGTCTTTGCGAATCACTGTGGACATTGACTTGCGCACTGAGTTGAAAGTGTAGACCTGAAAAATATATACAATAACTAAAGTCTGAACACAAATTGCTGAACCGTGAGACAAAACAGGAAGCATGAATTTTGTGATTATTCACTGTAGTCTTAATGCTTGCAACACTGATCGTTCTTTTCGTAATGAAATCGCGTGTTTCTTACTATCTCAGGGTCCAGCAATCTTTGGTCTGACTTGAGTTCATTTTGACTTAATATCACTGTTCATTTTTCAGCCGGTAAGCCCTTCCCAAAATCCTCTATACCCGACAAACCCTAGTTTCATCTAAGCCCAGAGCGGTTGCAGAAAACAATTGGTTTGACGTTTTAAGTCAGCGGGTCTGTTGTTCCACTTTACAAGTCTCGCAATATTGTAACAATAATTGTAAGTGCAAAATCAATTGATTCGTTACGAAATCATTATATAAATTCACTACGAATCACCTGATTTTGCACTTACATTTGTCACAATTGTAAGATTTGTAAAGTTCAGCAACATGCCCCAGAGGCAAAAAATATACTAAAGGATTTAAGTATAAATTAGCAGCCACATACCAGCAATAAAGTTTTCTATAAGCCGGCGGTTCAAGTCGTGTTTTAATTCGTAGCATAACAATTTTCACCAATTTTACCACTGATAAAATAAGTTGGCTACAATGATAAATTTGTCTAATAATGTCTAATAATAATGTCTAAATAAAGATAAACGTCTAAATTTGACGTACTATATCTCGCTTGCAGTTAATAAACCATTGAATATATTATATAGTTTTGGATTCTAAATACCAAAAACAACCGGCATAGCAATACATTCGACACGTCACGTCATCTCCAATTTTTGTGACCAAAAACATTACTACGTACCCTGACGAAATTTTCCTCAGGGAACTTGTTTCTGTGCGTTGCATAATCTTGACCAAGGGCCAACACCAGCCCCAGAAGGCCACACTCTGTTTTGTTGCCCAACTGCTTGGGCTGTTCTCCCTCGCGGTCTGGAGGCTGCAACCAATGCAAAACACTACTCTAATTATTAAGTATTAAGTATGAAGTATTATGTATGCAACTTAATATGACACACTGTAATTATTAAGTATTAGTTAAGTAATATGTATGAAACCCATCGGCATCTCTACCGTAATTATTAAGTATTATGTATGGAACCAATGCGAAACTCTGCTGTAATTATTAAGTATTAAGTAAGCCCAACAAAACATTACTGTAATTACTAAGAATTATGTATAAAACCCAACTACCCAACTATGTTCAGTACACACTACAGACTCACGCCATCATTAACTCAGTATCACCCCTGCCCCCCCCCCCCGCCAATAACCAAATCAACTCTATCTACCCCCATACCTCTCACACTATGCGCAACTATATATATAATTCATAACCACTAATACCAAGAGTACATGATAGTCCTATTACTTACTCTTGCTATAATTACTGATTTGACAAAATGATTACATTAAAAGCACAGCATATTTTGTGCAAATTATATTCAGCCAGCCTAACACCTTAGACAGTCATTCATGGCAGTCTTCAGAATTATTCTGCAAATCTTTCACGTACATATAAGGCTTAGGATTCAAGGAACCAAAAGTGAGTAACAGACTCTTCCCCTTAGAAATTTACTAATTAATAAATTAAAACGAGTGAGTACGTACCACAACTAAGGAGGAATAGTTACTGTTGATAGATATACATGCAATCATCAGATCACGGGTGCGAGGGGGAAGTTCATCGTATCTGGGCACTGTTTGGTAATGCTTGCCTGAAAACAATACACCAGCATATATACTAAGAGTACATAATAGGGATGTAATAATCCCTATTATGTACTCTTGTTCATACATAAAGCCGTATAACAAACTGCCAAAACATACACTATACCCAGCCAGGGACGTAGTCCAAGGGGGGGGGGCATGGGGGGAATTCCCTCTCCGAAATGTTTTCCTAGCTACGCCACTGTACCCAGCTATACCTCATTAATTCAAAATAAAAAATAATATAGTTAAATAATCTGTGCATAATTTTTCTGCGTATGACGTGCCAACTGGCAGTGAACGACTTCTGAACTTGCTAACACCAGCTATCACAGAACGTGCCTTTTTTACCTAGTTTAAACTAATGTGCATGTGAGCGATGATTTTTGTACTTTTTTGGCTGGACAAATACACGGCTGTTAGTACGAATCGAACCTTGGGCTACGTATAATTTTAATTAAATAATAATTATTCATATTAATAATCATCACACATACAGACCCCCTACATTAATACCCATACAATGAATAAACAAAAATACTACTTTCATTCTACATGATCCTCTAAATATCACTAAAAACTGTTCATTTCAGCTCTCCGACTGGAATTATTCGATTCTTGAGAGAGAGCGGCTTTTGTCGTAGCACTACTGTGCTGTCGCTCCCACATCAACGAAGACGAAAAAAATAAAAATTGCATCCTCATAATAATATCAAGAGCACATATTAATAGTAAATAATGATCCACTATGTACTCTTGCTACTACATAAAGTGTATTGTTACCGCCAATGCAGCTCTCGACTACGGTCATTCGATTGGTGGTCAGAGTGCCGGTCTTGTCAGAGCAAATGGACGTGGCGTTGCCCATGGTCTCGCATGCGTCCAGGTGCCGCACCAGGTTGTTGTCCTTCATCATTTTCTGAAACACACACAAGCAACACTCACAATAACATCTGACAAAGAACAAAATGTTCCACTTACTTATTTTAGTGGCATGACTTCTGCGACTGCTTGCTATGTACTCTTGATAGTCAAAATCTCTTGTTTTTGTAACGAAATCACATGTTTCGTTTTCTCAAGGGGTGCAACTATTTTTGTAAGACTTTACTTACACCGCAACGTCTTGTTCAGTTCATCGCCTAGTGACCCATCCAGCACAATAGCGCAAATTAGCATATATATTTGTACGCACGTTCAAAGCTGTATGACAGCTATGTGCTAGGATGGTAACTAGCCATGTACAGGTACTGAGGGTCCATGCCGACGCCGGATTAAACGGACTAGACTTCTTTTAGCCGGAGGCTTAGGAATGGCACATCGGACTAAACGGACTAGACGAGGTAAAATAAATCAGCAACATGAGTATGCGTAGCTAAGTCCCTTAAAGCCTGGTTCGTACTCGTCCCTAAGCGTTGTCCCTGTCCTTAAGCGCTGTCCTTGTCCCTGTCCCTAGGTGTCCTTGTCCCTGTGTCCTCATGCTTTGTCCCTGTCCTTAAGAAATGTCTCTAAGGTCTATAGGGAATGTCCTTGTCCCTGTCCTTAGAGGTAATTGATTCATACTCCTTGAGGACAAGGAAATAGTCTTTCTCACATAAACTAATGCTCAAACGTCATTGGATAATCTGCGTTTTGTTTAAAGTACCGTGAAAAAGTTATCAACCCTATTTATAGGCTGAAAAAAAAGAAAATCCAAAATTTCGAATATGGGATTTGAACTCTGATCCATAGGTTGAAAAGCAAAAATCATAACCACTCGACTTCCAAGGTATGGAAAGCGGTGCGCTAGAACATCTTTATGAACTTTTGGCATATTTCGGGTTGGTATAATAATTGAAAACCAAATATTTATCACGCAAATATGTGTTAAATAACCCAAAAATAACGATAGACTTAATACCGCAACATAAGCCCACGACATTCTTTCACTAGTAGTCGAGATAGTCCGTGATTGGCTGTTCTTCGTGTCACATGTAGTAACTGCCGTATTTTGATTGGCCGAGTTGCTTAGGGACAGGGAAAAAGTAGAACATTGCTCAACATTGCTTAGGGACATAGGGACAGTCCTTATGGCTGCTTAAGGACATTCCCTAAGCTGCTTAGGGACAAGTATGAATTAATCGCAGCTTAGGGACAGGGAAAAGGAAAAGGACACCAGAAAAGTATGAATCAAACCCGCATAGGGACAGGAACATTTCTTAGGGACAAGGACAGTCCTTAAGGACGAGTATGAACCGGGCTTTAGTCTGACTAAAAAGCAGCCCGATGAAATTTAAAGTCCGTTTACGCAGCTAGCTAAAGTCCGTTTAAGGGTCAATTCATACTTACAGCCGTATGTCCGTTCTGCCGACAAAATTACGAAATAATGACGTCACATGCGCTGGCTGATCCACTGCACTAGGCTGCTAGTGACGTCATTGTGCAGGCTGAACGGACATACGGCTGTAAGTACGAATGGAGCCTAATGCGTAGGTTTTGGCATGGCCTACTTTGACGGAATAGGCAAGGGACAATGTGACGGCGAGCGGGAGTCCTTCGGGGACGGCGACGACGAGGACAGTGACGCCGATGATGATGAACTTGACGAAGTACTGGACGTAGAACATGTCCCAGGCCGACTTGCCCAGCGCGAACTTCACCACGCAGAACCGGATAATCAGGATTATCACCGTCAGCACCGCCACCGTCATGCCTGAAAATCATCAAGGTTATGATGCTCTCACTATATTTTATGCTTTGTGTTATTTTACGTCTCGGGCCCGCATTCACATACTAACACTAACGCTTAAACTTAGTGTTTACACTTAGTGTGCTTATAAGCGGAAAGTGTTATTCACAAACTTAAACTTCTAACATACTAAACATACTTCAGCGCTAACACTTAGCAACGTTTAGCATACGGTTTTTCGTTTATTTTTTTGCCGTTAATGCGTTCATTTTTCGTTTACCTTTTTCTGAGCAGATTTTGTCTATTTTTGTTATTTTTTTCTATTTGCTATGCTTTTAGAACTGTATGCAAGCTTGTGTGGGGTTTGTGAAGTAGGAATTCCGCCCCCCCCCAATGCACACCTGTGCAGACAAGCATGAGCTAGACATAAACGTCCAACGACAGAACAATGGCATCGAACTAAGCCAATTCGAGACTTATTACCACAACTCAGCATCAATATAAAGCTTGACAAAAAAGCGGCGCCACATATATTAGTGGCATAATCACTTCTGCGACTACTTGCTGTACTCCTGATAGTCAAAATAAAATATTTTCGTAACGAAATCACATGTTCCGTTTTCTCAAGCGGCGCAACTATTTAGACTAATTTGTAAAAAAATCATTCCGTATCGCACACAACTAATCCTCTGGCACGTATATATATATATACCTGCATAGCCAATTTGAATAGCAAGCCTCGTGAGCTTGGCCTGTAGGACGGAGCGTTCCTTCTTGCCCCCTCCGGCCATGTCCACCCCTCCCTCCGGGGGCTCGGCCAGGCCCCCCTCCTTGGCGGCGGCGGCGGCAGCGGCCACAATCGACCCCCGCTGCATAGACAGTCCGTCCACCGTCCCCCCCGGCCCGTCCATTTTCCGGGTCAACGAGGCACGCTTGATCGATCCACGACCCGTATTATCTGCAAAAGGTCAAAAGGTCAACACAGGACTGATCCTGATTGGCGGACAAGTTGACCTCGGCCACAAGAGTGAAGACTAAGGGTCCATTCATACTTACAGCCAACAAAGAAATATCATCCAATCAGGGTTTTTTTTTCAAAATCGGCACTGTGTAAATGTTGTGTAAATTAAGAATTTGCTGTGTAAATTAAGGGTATGTTGTGTAAATTTTTAAAAGTGAGTATCTTAGCGTTTTTTAGGTAAAAATTGACCGTTTTTTCACGTGAAAAGTAATATTTCGACTTTGAGACTCGAACTACATACGAAAATAAAAAATGAGATAAATGAAAATTTTTTGCGTTTTTGTCAGTTCAAGTATCCGACACGCCAGGGCAAGCACCCCTAAAATTTCGAAAAATCTGAAACAAGCCCTAACACACAGGCCGAGACCCCGTGTACATGCATGGTTTACACAGATAGAGAGTTGTTCTATCAGCCAGGTCCTACTCATTTTTTTTCAAATCCGGGTGCAAAACTTTTACAGTAGTTTGACGTAGGACAAGAAATCGCACAGACAGGCTCAGCGTGGCTGATTTTTCACTGTCAACTTTCAAGTGCATAAAAACGAATGCTAAAATAAAAAAAATCATAAGCCGTTTAAGAGCAGAAACTGAAAATTTTATGTTTTGGGGTCAAAAATTAGACTTAAGTTTGTTAGGACAAAGAGGTCACAGGCACAAATCGCCACTTCGCGAATTTTTGTAATTTTTACAACCAAAATAGGCCGTTTCATCAACTTTTGGGGCAAAATGGGGCTGTGTAAATCAGTGTGTATTTTTATTTTTTGCTGTGTAAATTAGGCGGCCGATGTGTAAATACACCCTATTTTACACAAAAAAAACCCTGCATCCAATCATGATGAATCAAAACTTACTCTCACACGCATTCTTTTTAATTTGAAATACAGACCTCAAACAGTCACGCATACAATCTGTCACTTGTCAATGTGGAACACAGAAATACCAAATATTACCTGTTGCCCAATTAGTTACGGGTAATCATATTCATTACAAACAAATAAAGCCATACAGGACTTAATCACAGAGAAGCCAACCATCATTTTACAACCACAAAGGAATGATCGCGTTTCACAAAACAATTAGTATAGAGCCGCAGCAGCTGAGTTGCAAATAATCAAGAAGTAAAAAAATAATAAAAAGTAATAAAAAAACTAACAAAAATTCAGACAATTTCGTGTGCTATGGGAAAACTTACTCGTTTCACTGGCCACATCCGCCAACAGAGACTTGGTGGTGTCCGCCGCTTCTGAAACAGAAAAAATGAACACATACGAAAAAAACCACAACAGAAGCTGGGAAACACAACACAACACTGTTGGTCTTGGAAATAGAATTTGCATAATAGATATTATAGTGGGTGGGTGGGCATATAGTCACAATTATATACATACATATTCGCACATCTGCCGGTACCCATCCACTCCAATCAAACGTCCCTCAACTGTTAAGCAACCACCCTCCAACTTTTCAGCGACCTCCCCAAACTCTCAGAAATCTCTCCCCAACGCTCCAGCACATACATGTATGAGGGGGGAGGCGATAGGGGGGACCCTTCCCCCAAAAATCGACGGGCCTGGGGGGGAGGGTCTCCGAAATTCGGGCAAATTTTGGAAGATACCCCAAATTTTAGTAAAAATGGCACTTTTTTGCGAAAATTTTACAAAATTTCACAAAATTTGGGATATTTTCGGTCGTTCAGCGGGGGATGGTCCCCAGAATTTGGCCGGAGAGGCCCCCCAAAATTTTGACCCCGTTACATGTATGCCAAAGCAACCTTCCCTCAATTTTTCAGCAACCTCCCCCAACTTTCAGCAACCTAAAATAACTCCGTTGCAACCGTCCCCCTAACACTTCAGCAATCTCCCTTAGCTTCTCAGCCACCTCTCCACAGTTCCTCTTCAGCTGCACATCAGGGCTTTTTTTTGAAAATAAACCGTTTTGTTACATTCCTTGTCTTCTTATTAGCACAAATGCCATGACACAGGTATTGCCGTTTGAGAACACAAGCATGAAAAAGTGGACAGCAAACATCTAGAAAACCGTAACAGAAAACTACAAGTATATACGGTTATCAGTTATCAATGAAATATAGACTATCGGATCGGGCGAAACAGACAGACCTGAAGAGTATCGAAATATATACATATATACGTAGTTAGTGTGTGCATCGAGCTGATGGCTGAAAAAAGTCTAATGGAAAAAAATTTTATTAAATCGTCAAAAAATTATAAAATCTTTTACGCAGTGCGGTCTCAATCTTTAGCCGTGTTTTCCAGTCAAGTCTAAAAACTGGACACATCGTCAAGTTAACTGACAAAGTTAAAAGCAAACAAAGCAATCCTTCCCAGTTTGCAAAAAAAAACATTTTTTATCGAGACTCGTTTCGAACCTTCACCTTCCTGACCTACTTTTACCCTTCTTTTTTTGCGGGATAAAAAGAAAAATAACGCTAATATTCTACGTAGTACGTATGTCTCCATTATTCCAGTTGTCTAGCACGAAAACTTTCAATAATCAAGACACTAATTTTCCTTTACTGACTTCACCTGTCGAGAGCAGTTTTTTTGCATTAGATTAATACGCCGCAGTATAAACAAAAACGAGATGTTACCAGATGTTTTTGGTAATGAACAGGCGATGCACGACTACCTTCAAACAAAGAAACTAAGAAAATTTCATTCGATTTGGCTCAAGAATCTCCGATGTGGCCTTCACTCTGGTGGCCGTTGTGGACTCTCTTCTGCTGGAAAAATGAAAAAATTAAAGAAAAAGCGTAAAGAAAAGAAAAGTAAAGGGAGAGGATAAGAGAAGAAAAGAAAAGAAAAGAAAAGATAAAAAGAAAAAGGGAAAAGAGAATAAAGTGGACGACGGATATTTGAAACATCAACCGGAAATCTGCCACAACTACCTATACAACGGAAGATGATGAAAAGACAATAAAGGAAAGTTTGATCTTGATGAAGTGGAATCAAGCAAAAAAGAGAAAAAGAAAAAGGAAATGAGAAAAAAGAGAAAGAGAAAGAGAAAAAGAGAAAGAGAAAGAGAAAGAGAAAAAGAAAGAGAAAAAGAGAAAGAGAAAAAGAGAAAGAAAAAAAGAGAATGAAGCAAAAGATTGCAGAGGAAAATAAGAAAGAAGACCCGAGCTATGGCGTTGGCGGAAGAGGAACAGCAACGACTGTATGAACTGAAAGAGGTGAAAGAAAAGTTTTGGAGGAACAAAGAAAACTAAAGGAAGCTGATCGCGAAAGGCGACTTGCAAAATCGGATGCTAATCCTAAGGAAGAGCAGGAAAGAGCGGAGGCCGGCAGACTAGAACGGCAATGCTCAAAAAGCTAACAGATGAAAAGGAAAAGAGCGTGCGGAGAAAAGTGGTAAGGAAGGAAAATAAAAAAGAAGACAAGAGTGAATGCTGAATGACAAGTTACACAAGCTACAAAAGAGGATTCTCAGATTAGTATTTCCTTGGATGTGAGCTAGAAGATCGGTCTTGCGATGGCGATGCTGTGGATGCTGTTTCTTGGACTTTACACTAGAACCAGTGGGTACGTTTACATCTGCTCAGGGCTCTCAGGATGACGAAGGTGCACAGTCTACAGGGACGGACGGACGGACGGAGACAAAGGAGCCAAAGACAAAAAGAATTTCGTCGAATACATCTTTATGATCACAAATCCACAAATCGACAACGCAGTGTCAGTGTGTATGAAGACAGAAACCAATGTCATTAAGAGTCTGATAGTTTGTAAACGGCTTACAACTTTCGCCAAGCACCGGTTACAACCACACCTGGAATAAAGACATTGTTGAAGTACCATGTGCCAGTAGCAGCCAATAAAGGTAGTATCTTTACAAAGACATGCCAGGTATGACAAGCGAAATTGGACTTAAATAAAACTTAAAATATTAAACTTCTGGTTGACTTGCGACTGTACCCCGTACTGTACTTGCGACATGCGGGATCGGAAGTAAGCGATCAAAACTTGCCCTTAATTTAAACCTTAAAATCAAAACGAACAACAGGATCACATTATATCCTGTAATTCTTAAATTATAAAATTTTTATAGGACATTCCCTCCGTGAGGGGCTAACACCCGTAGCCTGGTTTAGCAGCTCATGGAGGAAGAGGTGAATCTGTGCATTATCACGTGCTCGACCACCTTATGGGCAAAACAAAAAAAAAAAAAATAAACAAAAACGGATCGGCCAATAAAATACATAGCGTCCTTAATAGCTTTTTTGAACTTTCCTTAAACACTGAAATTACAAAAATAGCTTTTTTGAATTTTCCCCTAACACTGAAATAACAAAATAATATGTTTTCATTGTTCATTAAGATGATCGACATTCAGCCGGGATTGATTATTTTGTTTTCGGGCTAAATGCCCATTCAATTGCTGATTGAAACTAACTAACCAAACTAATTTCACTATCAAGCTTAGTTTAGAATTTTGGAGCTTAATTTTAGTCCCAATTCCACACCGATCCCATTCATGAACTATTACTGCACTAAAAGGATTCAACAGATAAGCTAAGAACAATTAAGCATTAAGGGGAACTTTTGGTTTCGGTATTTACGTACGTAAAGGTGTGCGACGAAGTTCTCAAACAGTCCTCACTGAGACAGACGAAGAAATATAATATTTTTGGCCAGTTGGACTACAACAAAAATACATGTATGAGGAAGGAGGGTGGAGGGAACGGGAACCCCCAAATTCAAGGGTTTGGGGGTAGGGTCCCGAAAATTTGGGCAAATTTAATAAAAATGGCACTTTTTTGGGAAAATTTTACAAAATTTTGTAAAATATAGGGTATTTTATTTTTGGTCGACCAGGAGGGGAGGTCCCCAAAATTCGGCCGGAGAGGCCCCCCCCAGCCAAAAAATTTAGACCCCGTTTGTATGGTATGCATAGCACAAGCCCTTCTGTGTGCTCAAAATCTGGATTTTTTTATGTCGTCAATACCAAAATCAAATCCAACATGTGAAAAAAAGTTAGAAGCAGCTAGAACTAATTAAAAAAACAACAACCACATGAAGATCCACAGCCCGGCTAGAATCTCCGCGCCTAATTATGTGACTGCGTATGATGTGATCTTAGGGTCCGTTCATTTACCAGACTAAACGAGTTCAATTGAGTTCAACTGAGTTCAATTCAATTTAGCAGACTAAACGAGTTTCACTGAGTCCAATCAAACAACTCAAAAAATCTGAATGCTCTGTATTAAACGGATAAAAATATTGTACTAAAACTTGTAGTTGTACTTGTACTAATTGTACTTTTAGTATCACACTGAAGTTCCTGTCAAAAAACTTTTTAGACATCACTGTGCACACACTAATACTAGAAGTTCACATTTCGTTTTTAAATTACTAAACTTCAAACTAAAATTAGTCAAGCCCGCTCAATCCGGTAAATAAGATGCCCCGTACTGTAATACAGTATGTTACACACACACAGACTCACACGATTATAGAAGTTAGTAAAAATCAAACCATACCTCACGCGTGCTATATTTGCAACTAATATCCATGTCATAGGCGGATCCAGGGGGGGGGGGGCGGGTGTAGGTCACTTTCGATGTTGCTTTGGGGCCTATTTAGGCCCTTGTAGCCTGTCGTAGACTAGATAGGCCCCCTCTCCATGTTGCTTTGGGGCCTATTTAGGCCTTTGTAGCCTGTCATAGACTAGATAGGCCCCCTCTTCATGTTGCTTTGGGCTTTGGGGCCTATTTAGGCCCTTGTAGCCTGTCGTTTACTCTACACAAGGATCCCCCATTGTTTTTATGGCCTGGCTGGAAAAGTTTCCGATGCGTCCGCAATTAACTGAAATCGGCCTAAAAATAATTTTTTTTCAAATTTGTTTCTGGGGGCTGCCGCCCCCACACCCCTGCAACCTTGTGGCTTATTCTTCCTTGCTTTTGTGCATTGTGCGCTCTTTGATTGCTTAATACACTGCTAAGCAGGGGCGTAGCTGCGGCGGTGGAATTCCCCCCCCCTCCCCCCCGAAATTTTTTCGGACTGAAATTTTACACAAGGATCTCCCCTTTGGTTTTTATGGTCCGGCCAGAAAAAATTTTTGGCTTAGTGTTCCTTGCTTTTCTTTTGCATGTGCATGTTCATACTAGAGTTCGCAACGGGTCGACATTTTTTGACCCGACCCGACCCGACCCGACATAGATTCCAACCCGACCCGACCCGACCCGACCCGAACCAACCGGACTTTTGGTCAAGCTGCTATACAAACTCTCAAATACAAAACTTTCTTGTCAATTTTCTGTTGTTAGTTTTTCGTGATATGTAGGTAATACGCTCCGCGAATCTCCAGTCTAGTACTAGTCACTGTGCTAGAGTCCATTAGCTCGAGAAAACCGTCAAAATGGCAAAATTTAACGTCAAATCTAGGATTTATACCCAAATTTTTGACCCAAACTGACCCGCTCAACCCGCGGGTCGGGAAATCTCAACCCGACCCGACCCGTGAAGGCCCAACCCGACCCGACCCGACCCGACCCAACCCGCTTGCGAACTCTAGTTCATATACCTAGTTAATTGTAGTTGCGTAATATACCTTTGGTACACTGTACCATCGTTTTAGCAGTTTTATTGTTACAATAATGACATTTTTAGTAAATGACAAAATTTAGTGTCAAAAAAATTTCGGAAAATTTGCAGATTGGCCAGCTTCTGGACCCTTGCCGGCGCACCGTTTTGTAATTTTCGGTTCTTTGAGCTCCAATTTTACGTTCGATGCTGCTTTGGTCGAAAATAAGCTGTTTTTGACCGAAAAATGCTAATATGTGTCGTATTTTGCGTTACAATAGCAATTAGTGCATTTTAGCTCATGTCGAAAAAATGGGGCCTATAGGTCAGGGGGCCTATCGGGGTCCGAGCCCCCCCCCCATGAAAAATTCCTAGATCCGCCACTGATCCATGTGCTCTACTAAATCCAAGAAAACCTACAAAACAAGTTTAAACTAAATTGCCGACTGCCAATCACACAAACAAACTACTGAGTTTTATTTAGCAGGCTAATAAATAACAATATTAAACATTTAACACTCATTTAAAAATTTTACGTTTTTATAACCCTTCCTTTACACTCCTGGCTGAATTGTCAGTGGCACGTTCGCCAGAAAATTACAAAAAAAACGCAGTGGCGTAATGTTTTTTTGGCCTTTAATTTTCGTGACTGAAGAGGAACGTGCAAATCGGATATGCTTGCACGACGTTTACACCACAAATTAAAGTGCTCAACAACACTAAGATCGCAATTAGCAAAGGTGTCTTTAACTTTCGCTCAGTATTAACGCAAAAACTTTAATACTTCAAGTCGAGCAAGTTATTATAATTAGAAGTAGTGTTCAAGAACGTTTAGGTCAAAATTTGACTGTCCAAAATACTACGCACAATCTAACGTTAAACCCCCATTGCTAATCCTGACCTGTACTAATTATTTGACACACAGTGGTGATTGAAAAATAGATGAACAGAAAAAGCGCATGCAGACAAAAGCATAACAAAAAATCAACACAGATTAGGGAAGAAAATTAACCCAGATTTGAGTCCCATTTTTTGGGCTTACCTGCCGAAACATCATTTGGTTTCTTTTTCCGCCGCTCTACAATGTAAAAAAAATACAAAAGCATTACAAAATAGCGAAAACGAAGGACAGCTTTTAATAAAATGTAATAAAATAATAATAGTTTGCAAAACAATATGCCATTTATTGCTAATTTATTTAAATATAGCATAATATTATATACTATAATAATAATAATAATTATTAATTTATGGGTTTGAATTTGGAGTTCGCAACGGGTCTACTCTAAAATGACCTAAATTCTTGACCAAAAATAATATTGAATTATTTTAAGCTACTAAAATCAAAATCTTATTGAACCTGTTATCTATGAATATTGAATAATTAAATAAATTTTGAACTCTTTTGGAGCGGGGCCCTCAGTATTCAGATACACTTAAAACCCGGTGTCGAACTCGTGGGTGAATGGCAAAACGGTCAGCAAAAAGGAGAGGAAATACACCTAATATAATACTGCACTGAACTATATTATATAATCTGTCTTGCCTTCTCTACTATAAAAGTGCTTAAAACTAAAGGGCGTCCCGAACCACCTCTCTTGCATCTCTACCCGAAGTTATGCAAAAAGTTCTGAATGAAATATTCGTTCACCTAACTAACTGTAATGTTTACATCAGTTTTACTCAGCTGGTTTATAAGAACTAAGAACTTATGGCAATAATGAAGTTTTGAAAAATCTCTAATAAAAACATAAGGATATTCGCTGCATACAATCAGAGCGCCCCCCCCCCACTTCCGACAGATATCGTGCTTCAGTAAGCTGCCGGATCGACATTATACTGGCACGCTACTCGAAATTGACAGCAAAATTAATATCATAAAAATTGCTACAGGCCTCAGAACTGTACAGAAATTGGTGTGGTAAGTAAGTTTGGGATGCGCTTTCCACCCAGATACTCAAAATGGGCTAACAAATGTCTAAAGGTTCGGCCAGGAAGCACTAGGGTTTTTCCCCGCAAACACGTAGGGTTTTTTCCTGGTTTTGCGCGTGATGAAACCTGCAGTTTAAGAAGGAAAAAAAAAAAAGGAAAGAGAAAAGTGTAGATGATCGGGTTTTTTCCTTTTTTCCCGGCACCACTATAATGCGTAAATCAACAATCTATGTAACAGGTAACTCCCCCCCGCGGGCACTGCGCTTAAGGTAATATTGTCTCTAGATACATTTTAGCAGAAGCAATACTTGTATTGGAAAAATAAATAAACCAATAACTATGAGAATAGCATAGTCGTCGAAAATTTTGAATGACAAAAAACCTTCTTAAGCTTTTGACATGCCACGCTGAAATTATTTACATTCACTTATTCATTAATAGTTTCAGATTCTGCAACTTCCGAAAAGAAACTTCTGACAAAAATTTAATTCAAACTTGATTTCAATGATTAACTTAATTTTCGATAAAACTAAAAAATGAAAATACAGAGTCAATCACTGACATGCAAGAAATTTGTGACTAAATGCAGAGAAATAGTATGAAAATCAAGTACACCACATGTGGCAATTTATCGTAGCCAAACAGTATTAGAAAACGTGAAAAGTTATAAATATAATTCGTAGCAGAGATGCATGGTCGGTCGACAGGTCGAGTTTTTTTGCTTCAACTAATCTTAGGAGGTGTATACTTATCAGCCTAAAGTCCACTTGTAGCTTTAATGCGTGTAGTAAAACTAGAGGCGTTTAGGGCAACCCATACGATGTGAAATTGCTGAGAATAAATTTTGAAAAAATTGTTTACTGAATTTTTATCAAAAAGCAGAATGGTTAGCTAGCACTCTTCTTTTTTATATACTTTTTTACTTTCTGCATTTCTATTAACTAAAACGCAAGGAATATTAACTGGCATAATTCTAAGCAAACAGGGGGCGGAGGCGCCGACCAAATTGGAGAGAGGCGCACCAAATTTATGATAAAACACTATTTTTAGGCAAAAAATGGTTATTATATGTTAAATGTTACGTTTGTGTACGTATTTATAGCAACACCGATACCAAATTTAACAAAAAAAGGACCCGAAAACCCTAAAAAACCGATATCGCTTCGTTAAAACGTCCGTTCGGAAAAAAATTTGAGGCTATGGGGGGCACCCCACCTGAAATAGGGGAGGGCTCAAAATTGGGGGGGGCGAGCAAAATTAAGTGGGGCCGGAGTGCCGCACGCCCCGGACCAAATGGGTGGGCGGCACCCCCCAACTAAAAAATGCCAGTGTTTAGTTGATAAATTTCCACCAATATTATTGTGAGATAGATAATGAAATACACCACATTTTAATGACAAATTTTATTGAAATATATGAATATTCAATTTAGAAACTTCTGGCCAAACATTCCCTGTGACGTGTAACTTAGCTTTAACTAGTTAAGTTATAAGTCCATGTTTAATTTTAGATATAAATTTTGATTAAAATCTTATCGACTCAATATTATCAAAAACGGCAAAAGCAGTTAATTATAGCTCAGTGCATCTACTGGATAAATAGGGATAAAATTGACTAGCAATCAGTAATATAATAAAAATTAACCATAGTAAGCTGTACAGAATAGGTAAATATATCTGCTATATAACTAAATCCCACAATACCTTTAACAAGCCCGGTTCAGACTTGTGCTTAATCAACAGACAAAGAGACAGGGACACGGACAAATAATTTCAGTGTACTGCTGTGAAGACCTGACAGAAGCATTTTTTGCTACTTTTTTGTATGCAAACTGAGGTTAAACCCAAACTTTGTTTATTTAACTGCAAAAAAATCTAAAACGGGAACTGGAACTTATTGTCTTCGCATCAATAGTTAGAAATCCTAACATCTACGCCACGTAAAAATAGGGAAGGGGGATACAAAAAGCTTTGCCAGACTTTTTTCCTCAAGTGTCCCATGCCTTTTCCCACGCCATGCCGCTCCCATTATTGTCATCGAAATCGACCCTCCCAGTTCGTTTCCCTCATCAGCATACGTGGGCAGGCAGTTTATTCTCGGGGAGGAGCGGAGCGAGCCACCGAAAAGGGGGGCGGTACAAAGCAACTTTTCCCTTAGGGGTAGACCCCCCCCCTCAAACAGCAGACACCCCCCACCCCTCAACCCCTCATCTCTCCCTCTGATGGCCTAAAAAGTACACCAATAATAAGTTAAAGATCGAAAAACTCTGGGACCCCTTCGTCAATTACTGTTCTGAGGTGAAGCACCTGCCCCCCCCCCCCCCAGAGACCCCCTACGCCCATGTCAGCTTATCATAAACCGAGGGGGGGGTGAAGTACCTGCCCCCCACGCCCATGTCATCTGATCATAAACCGAGGGGGTGGTGCAGCACCTGCCCCCCACGCCCATGTCAGCTGATCATAAACCGAGGGGGGGGGGGTGAAGCACCTGCCCCCTAGACCCCCAATGTCAGCTCATCATCCAAAGCATCAGTCTCAGAGGTGGGGGGGTCTACCTTTCTTCTTCTCCTCCTCCTCCTCCTGTTTGGCGGCGCCCAGCAGGGTCATGATGATGCCTGTCTGGCTGTTCACGCCCACGGCCAGCAGCAGCATCTTGCCGGTGCCCTCCATGATGTGTGTCCCTGAGAGCAGCATAGGATCCGAGTCCGGGCCCTTCTTGATCAGGTCAGACTCCCCCGTCAGTGAACTCTCGTCCACCTTCAGATCGTTGCTTTGGATTATCAGGCCGTCCGCCGGAAGCAAGTCACCTGCAATGCAATACAACCAAAGACCAGTCAGGAGTGGACTAGTGGGATTAATGAGGAGATTAATGTGATCAATGACAGTTCATAGAAACGGGGAGCTAGTGTGGTAAACAGTTCGAAAATGTTTGCACTTTGCAACTTTTTAAAATAATAGAACAACACAAAAATGACAGAAAAACACGCTGTCGACTTAACGGATTAAGCCCGGTTCATAGTTGTCCGTAAGGGCTGTCCGTGTCCGTGTCCGTGTCCGTAAGAGTAGTTTGATTCATACTTGTCCGGATGTCCGTAACAAGTTGTCCGAGAGTGTCCGTAAAGGCTGTCCGGATGTCCGTAACAAGTTGTCCGAGAGTGTCCGTAGGGTGGGTGTCGGAGGAAGTTGATTGTTTTTTGTCGTGTCGTAAGCAACCAGCCAATCAAATGAAAGCTTGATTAGTCACGTGTGATTGCGTACACATAACATTCCTCCGCGCATGTACAAAATTTTATTAAATTGTTCGTAACATGAGCTCAGTAGCTGCATTTTGTGTGCTAAGAACGTTTTTATTGATTTTTTGAAGGTTGAATCTCCGCTTGGTACGCTGCAGAATGTATAGGCGTTATTTTATATACATAGGCACTGTCCGTAGAGTGTCCGTAGAAGTATGAATTAATGCTGCTTACGGACACGGACACGGACAAATGTTACGGACAACCTTCCGGACACGGACACGGACTCGGACACGGACAACTACGGACATTTCCGCACTACTATGAACTAGGCTTTAAACATACACGTATAACATTGCATAGTTAAATCCTCGTAGTCTGACTAAAAAGAAATTATCTAAAGGTTGAGTCAGAGTCAGATTTTGAGTTGTGTTTTTCGCATCATTATTATGATCACTAATTGCTTCGTCGGACCAAAATAAATTCCTTTGATCCGCCAAAGGAATTAATTCCCCTTTAACCCAAGTATCAAAAATCATATTATTTCAAGCCAACCCCCCTGTGGATGTTGTCGTACCATATTTGACCTGACACACGTCCCCCACGACCAGCTCGGCCACGGGGATCTGCACGGTCTTGCCGTCCCGAATGGTGGCGAACTTGTGTTCGGTCTCTATCTTGGCCTGCAGCCCGCGGAACTGCTTCTCCTTGGAATAGTCGTTGCCCGCCGTCACCAGCACCACCACCACCACCGACACCAGAATGGCAGCACCCTCGATCCAGCCCGCCTCAGACTCTGTGTCGTCGATGCCTGAAAACAGAAACAGAGGATACAAGGTAAAGATAGGCCCCCATAGGGGTGGTACCCAGCATGCAATTCAATATTGGTCGGCTGAATGGGAACCAGGGTCCAGGTCTAATCCTGGGGAGGTTAGCGCAATGGGCAGAACATAAGTTGCCTGACCGGGTTAGCTGTCACTATGTCTGATCCACCTCCCCCCCCCCCCCCCGAAGTGGCCTATCTTTACCTCTACCTATCGGGACGGTTCAGACGGGAACCCGCTCAGGCAAATTCTACCCATTGCCCTCACCTCCCCAGGATTACTCCTGGTTCCAATTTAGCCGACCAATATTAGATGACAGGCTGGGTGGATCTAGAAAAGTAAGAGGGCGCCCCCCCCATCCCCAGTTTGAACCCCTTATTTCAGATGGGGTGCCCCCCCCCAATAGCCCAAAATTTTATCAGGAAGGACGTTTTGGCTACTTTTTAGCTGTAGCGATGTCATGTTCGTCGGGTTTTTGGGTCCTTTTTGCTAAATTTAGGATTAGCGTAGCTATAATAACGTACAAAAACGTACATTTAACGTATAATAACGATTTTTTCGTGTAAAAATAGTGTTTCATCGTTAATTTGGTGCGCCCCCCCGTTTTGGTCGACGCCCCCCCATAAAATTTTGAATGAAAATACGCCGGGTATTAGGGGATAATGATGCATAAAGTGATAAACACACTTTCCTGCTAGAAAAGGATCATCGACTCAGAAAGTAGACTAACAATAATACAAAAACTAAAGAACCAGCACTAGCAGGGATATCTAATGTTAGTAACACTCATATGCCGCCGACAAACAAAACTCCAGAGGCCGGAGTGGTTACCGAACTACGGAGAGGTGAAATTTTTTTTAGCACTAAAAGCAAAAATGAAAAAACACAAAACAAACGCAACAAGTAAACTGAAAAAAGACAAAAAATATATAGGCTTTCAGAATTTGGAAAGATTAAACTAGCAAAAAAACGGAGAAAGACCATACCATTGGTCATATTGCTATACGTTGACTGCACCAAATCGGCAAATAGGTGTAACTGGGGCTCATATATATATATATATATATATATATATATATATATATATATATATATATATATATATATATATATATATATATATATATATATATATATATATATATATATATATATATACCAAAAGCCGACAACACGCAAATTTTCTACTGAATATATGCATACATGTAAATCCCCCAAAAGAAAAGATCCCGGGGGAGGGAACAGCGTCCCGCAAGGGCTGAAAGGGGAGGGGAGGGTGGAGGCGCGTGCAAAATTTTCGGCCTAACTCTTTTTTATCAGGTGCATTTTCGCATTTAGACAAGAACTTTTGCGCTCCTCACTACGAAACAATTACCATAATTTTTATAAACATTAGAGAGGGGTCCCAGCAAAAAGTGAGGGGCACCCAAAAAGGTTGTGCTGTAATATACATTTCAGCCCATAATATGCTGTACGGCTACGGCCGTTCAATCGCCTTGGACTGCGTAAGGTGAAGTTTAGCCGTCGGCGTCAGTGTTATTATTAATTAAACAAATTCTAATCGAACATACATGGGGGACGCACCCTCCCCACCCCCTCCCCCTATCGAGGGTCCCGAAAATTTGGGCAAAATTTAATGAAAATGGCACATTTTTGGGAAAATTTTACACAATTTCGCAAAATTTAGGGTATTTATGGTCGATCAGAGCGGGCGGTCCCCATAATTTGGCCAGAGAGCCCCCTCAAAAAAATTTTGACCCGTTACATGTATGAATGTAATCCGCATGCAAATTCAAACTACGGGCCCATATATTCCTTTACCGGACTAAAGAGTTAATTTTAATCATACTAAACGGTTTAAAAATTCAGCTTAAAAATGCCATTCCAAAACCTCCGGATTAAACGTACTTAACTTTTAGCGCGCTGCCATTTAATCGGACTAAATGGACTTAACTATACACACTAATGTTAAGCGTGCATGTTAAATCCGTTTAGTCCAGTGGTAATTTTGGAATAGACTAAAATTAAGCCGCTGACTTATTTTAACTCGTTTTGCCCGTTTAGTGCAATTTGTCATTCCAAAACTTCGGACTAAAATAAGTCCAGTCCGTGTAATCCGGTACAGGAATTATAGGCCCTGCCTAAGCCAAGGTCCTCCTGTGCGAACTGACCGACAGCTTTGTCAGTGCTGTGCGGCGGCTTGTAGAAGCTGAGCCCGAGCGAGACGACGGCAGAGCCGAGGAGAATGAGCAAGGTGACGTCCTGGAGGGCATCCCAGACCAGCTGCAGGAAGGTCTTGGCCGGCTGGGGGGGGATCTCGTTCTTCCCGAACACCTCTCTCCGCCGCTCAATGTCGCGGGGATCTGATAGGCCTGAAACACGAGTCAGCATTCGTTCACATGAAAGCATACATGTATGAGGGGGGAATGGGGGGACCCCCCCCCCCAAATCCAGGGGCCGGGGGGGAGGGTCCCGAAAATTTGGGCAAAATTTAGTAAAAATGGAACTAAGTTGAGAAAATGTTACAAAATTTTGCAAAACTTAGGGTATTTTTTGTCGATCAGGAGAGGAGGGTCCCCAAAATTTGGCCTGAGAGCCCCCTCCCCCAAACAAAAATTCAAGAGGTTCATAGGCGGACCTAGGGGGAGGGCGAGGGGGGCTCGAGCCCCCCCCATTGGGTCGAGGGGCCTATCGAGTCGCGCGCCTGGCCGATAGGCCTCCGACTTGCGCATACATATAGGTCGCTCTCCATGTTGTTTTATGGCCTATTTAGGCCCTTGTAGCCTGTTGTAGAATAGATAGGCCCCTCTCTGTTGCTTTGAGGCCTATTTAGGCCCTTGTAGCCGGCTGTGGAATCCGTTTACTGTTTTGCTTGGGGCTTGGCTCTGAGAAACGTCTTGATGCATTCGTTGTGCTACGTTGTGAGTCATTCAGGCCTTCAGTGTCATCGGTAGGGGTGGCTGGTCGCGGATTTCGCCATAACAGGGGCGTAGCACAGAGGAGGTTAATGGCGGGAATTCCCTCCCCAGAAACTTTTGACTACAATTTTACACAAGGATCCCCCCTATTTGGTTTTATAGCCTGGCTGGAAAAAGTTTCCGATACGTCTCCCATTGATCACATTCATCCTAAAAATAAAAATTTTTCTCAAATTTTGTTCTGGGGGCTGACCGCTGACGCCCCCAGACCCCTGCAACCTTATGGCTTTACTGTTCCTTGCTTTAGTTTTTCATGAAAGCGCATGTGTACATTTTCACACTATTTGTGCAAAGTGCACTATTTATTTGCTAATCCACTGTTACGTGTATCATTTAAGCTGTTTCACTGGGATAAAATTGACATTTTAAATTTTTAAGTAAATTTATGGTCGTAGTGCCAGAAATCTTCTTACTGTTTTCAATTTGCTAGTTGGTGTACCCTCGCCGGCGCGCCGATTTTGTAATATTAGTAGTTTTGAACTCCATTTTTACGTTCAATAAAAATTCGGTCCAAAAAATTCTTTTTTTACGAAATGTGTTAATATGTGTCGTTTTTTGCGTTGTAATCGCATTTAAGTGCATTTGAACACATTTAAAAAAATGGGGCCTATTGGTAGGGGGGCCTATCGGGGTTCGAGCCCCCCCCATGGAAAATTTCTAGATCCGCCACTGAACCTGTTGCTCAACTTTACGGGTGGACTTCACTGAAGTGGTTTTACAAAACCAAGGTTTTACGTACGTTTTCATATGATCAGCACAATTTCATTACGAAATATTGCCTGATTCAATTGCAATGTAATGATTCCAATGCAATTTGTATGACGAATTCCTAATGAATCACCTGCTTTTGCACTTACAAACAATAATTCAAATTTTAAAACTTATAGCGGATCTAACGAATGACTTGTATTAAAGAAGTACATGCAGCATATATCCTAAAAGGATACATAGGCATTGATGAAAGATGATAACAAGGAACAGTGAATCATGAGGTCGAGGGGTCTGGAAGCGACAGGCTAATCCCGCAGATTAAAATGGAATTTTTTCAGTAATTAGGTCAGTTTTGGTCAAGTTTGAGTTTGAGTCGCATCGGAAATTTTTTGTTCTAGCCGTTAAAACCAAATGGGCACCGAACCCCGACCGGCGATCCCGGATTTTCGTGTAGAATATATATCTGTTGGGGGGAAATACCCATCTGACTACTGCACACTTATTGTTGTTAACCCATCACGGTTTCACTTAATAACATCCATTAAGGTGTGCTTCACACAAGGTTTAACATTTAACAATGGTATCGAGATTAAACCACACCGCAACGTTAACTATATAAGCATACATGTATGAGGGGGGATGGGGGAGCGACCCACCCCCCGAACTCGAGGAGCCGGAGGGAGAGTCGAGGGTCCCCAAAATGTGGGCAAAACTTGGAAAGAATGGCCCTTTTTGCGAAATTTTCGCAAAATTTTGCAAAATTTAGGGTCTTTTTGGCTGATCAGGGGGGGGAGGGTCCCCAAAACTTGGTCGGAGAGGCACCCCCCGAAATTCTGACCCCGTTATATACATGTATGCATATAAGTCCCGTGGTTCCAAAGGTGCGCTGTGTCCAAGTTAAAATTTTAGTACGCCAAATTTGATGAATTTACAGCTATTCTTGGTAAGTGGCTCCAAAAACATTTTCTTCGCTCCGAGAAAAAGGGGGATCTATCCCCTGTATCCCCCCCACCGTCCGCCCTTCCATTTAAGGTGGAGTTGCGTTTTGAGGTTTTTGTGATTTCTATGTAAACTTTGCGCCACCAGTACTCAGTTATAAGTGACGCCTGAGCATAAATTTTTGGGACAGCACTGTAAAGGTCAAAATCCCCAGGCATGTCTCTCACTTTTTCGAAATTTCACCTGTGGACATTTTTAGAGGGTTTTAATTACAAGAAAATATCTTAAATTTTCGGTGCGTTTGCTTTTTAGCTATTTTCTAGTAAATTGACTAGTTATTAAAAAAGTGGGGGACATGCCTGGGGATTTTAAACATGTGAAAAACCTTACCAACTTTTAGCCCCAACAGGTAATCGTATGATTCAGAGCTGTGGCGCAAACTTTTTGTAAAAAATTGTAACATTTTGGAAAGGACCTTTCTTTAGTCGCTTATACTGGAAACAAAATCACAGGTTAAATTTCAATACATGGCATACATTTCGGAATGATATTGTTCTACCTAATGCAAAAGACCGCTTGTAATTTGAATTTGTAAACGCTGAGCTATGGCCTTTCAAAAAAACACCTAAAAACGCAATTACCCCCTTAAGCAAATTATCTATAGGCATATACAGTACTGTGCAAAAAAAAAGTTCCCTGTTCGTCGGCGTACGTCGAGCTTCGTCGTTCGCGAAAAGTGACGAACGGTGGCCGGAAAGTGACGAACAAAAAATTTTTTCAAAAATTTTTTAAAAAGTGCTCCAAAACACATTTTCAGTGTAAAAAAGTGGAAAATTGAAAATTTTTTGTTCGTCACTTTCCGGCCACCGTTCGTCACTTTTCGCGAACGACGAAGCTCGTCGTACGCCGACGAACAGTGAACTTTTTTTTGCACAGTACTGTAGAAACTTGACAGTCAAAATTGAAATTTTGTCCGAACTTTAACCTTTGATTTCTCAGCCCACAGACGTGCCAGAAACTCAGCGATACCTGGAACCGCTTCGTCTAGGTGTGTAGATTTCAAAAATAGCAAAATCTGGCCAAAAAATTTACTATTAAGGAAGTTACAGTTGTTTTAGTACAGCCGGTTTGGTGCTTGTTAAAGTTTCTAAGTCTAATTCTCCGGCCAAGGCTGAGCGCAAGGCAAATTTAGTTTAAGGCCCGGTTCATACAGACTTACTTTTTACTTTTTACTTTTGCCTTTACACTTTTTACTTTTTACTTTATACTTTTTACTTTTGCAAAAGTGTTCACACAGGCTTACTTTTTACTTAAGGAATATCGCATTCAACTGGCTGACTTTGGCGCAGTTGTATGTCAAAAAGCAAATCTATCCAATGACAGTGACGCTCAATAGGCGGAGCTTCTGTTAGAGCATTCTGATTGGCTAGATTGCAAAAGTAAAAAGTAAAAAGTAGAACGCGTTTCTACTTTTACTTTTGGCCAAAAGTAAAAAGTAAAAAGTAAAAAGTACGTTCTGTATGAACCGAAATTTTTACTTTTGGCCCAAAAGTAACAAGTAAAAAGTAAAAAGTACGTCTGTGTGAACCGGGCCTAAAGTTGAAATTTCCTGCCTACAGTACTGTGCAAAAAAAGTTCCCTGTTCGTCGGCGTACGACGAGCTTCGTCGTTCGCGAAAAGTGACGAACGGTGGCCGGAAAGTGACGAACAAAAAGTTTTTTTCAAAAATTTTTTAAAAAGTGCTCCAAAACACATTTTCAGTGTAAAAAAGTGAAAAATTGAAAATTTTTTGTTCGTCACTTTCCGGCCACCGTTCGTCACTTTTCGCGAACGACGAAGCTCGTCGTACGCCGACGAACAGGGAACTTTTTTTGCACAGTACTGTATATACAACGATGTATATATATATACATGAGGGGTAAGCAGGGGGGGTTTGGCGGGGTTGCCCCCTGCAGATTGGAGAATCCGGGACAAGTCCCTTCCTTAATACTGAAAAAAGGTGCCCGTATTCTCACATTTGCCCTAAATCACTGCAAAATGCTTCAAACCAGAGCAAAAAAGTAAAAAAATGACGAAAAAGAAGGAAATTTCGCAAATAAATAAGACTAGTTTTAGGCAAAAAGTGGATCTTTTGTCATTTTTGTGAGTTCCAGTACCCCAAACGTAAGGACACGCCCCCTTAAAATGCTGAGAATTCCGGGACAAGCTGGGTTTTTTTTGCGCAAAAACGTTCGCAATTGCGAAAAAAATTTCAAGATTGCGAAAAAATTTCAAACCTGTTCGCAAAAGTGCGAAAAAATTTTGACGCAGTGGAGGTTATCTCGAAAGGTCTATGCGCAGATTTTTGTGGTTCAGTCGGAAAACATTTCCGATACGTCCCTAATTGACCAAATTTGGCCAAAAAACTGAAGATTTTTCTTACTTTTTCTGATCCCCTAGGCCCGGACTCGTGCAACTTTATGACTTGATGTTTCTAGTGACTGTGAATAAGACACATTTTCTTCCATGTATCATCACACCGACTGCATGTAACACTAATAGACAGTATATATAATAGGGGTAGGACGTGACAAAATTAAGAAAAGAAACATTTCAAAATGTTAGCATTTTCAGACCTAACTTGGTCATTGGCGGGTCTCCTGAAATTTCTTTACGACTGAACATCGATTGTGAAAATTGTGAAAAGTTTTACAAAATTCTCAGAACCGCTCCATAAATTGAAATAAAAATGTCAAAATCGTTGCTTTTTGGCCAAAACGGGTAAAAATTGTGTCATTCTTAATCCTGTATAGGCGTAATAATGTTTTATTAACATTTAAATGTAAAATCTACTGCATTAAGTAACAAAAATAAGTCTGCGAAAAAAAATTTAATTTTGCGAAAAAACTTTCAAGCTTTTCGCAAAATTGCGAAAATTCGCCAGCGAAAAAAAAACCCAGGGGACAAGCCTCCTCCCTGATCACCTCAGCTGCACATGTGTGCGCGCATGCCATATATACATAATATATACAATGTATATAAAATACTCAGAATCAGAAACATAAACGACATAATATCTAATATAAGCCCACCTCTAGTGGTGGAAGTTTTCAGTCGTTTGAGGATATTCTCCACCCCGCCGTGCTCGGCCACAATCTTGTCTCTGGCCTCGGCGCCCCGGCACTCCATTAAATCCCGCATGGCGCGGACCGTATAGAAGTATTCGTTGCTCATGCTTGGACTAATCCAGATGCTGTTCTGCTGACCGACTGCTGAGGGGGACTGAGTGTCCACTGGTTCGTCCGTGACGCAGGAGGGGGCTGACGCGGCTGAGAGAGATTTGACGTAACACTTAGCGCACAGAGGACCACGTGCAAGCAGACCAACCAACCACAGTGACTAGGGTCATTCACGCGAGCCAAAATGACGCAGTCGTCGTAAAGCGGGAGAATAGAATACAGCGAATAAATAGGAACAAAATAATTAATTGAGACTGCTTGATTCAAATACAATCAATCAACTGTTGACTAGAAATATTGTCGAATCCACGGGCAATGGGAATAACAGTGAGGTGGATAAATAAACAATCATCATCGAGACGTAGAAGTAGAACGAGTAATCCCAATAAAATTGGTCAATAAATAATAAATAAATATCAGTTGTAAAAATCAGAATAGTATATCGTAGATAAAAACACGATTAATAATAGTTACATATTCAAATAATAAGAAAACAGCAACGATAAGAAAGCACTAATGTGTTAATTTAATATCAGGAGTCAATACTCAATAGGTGTGTGTATGTAGAAACAAAATCTATAGCACCGCCGTGGTTTTGAAAAATTTGCCAAAATTCGCAACAAAACGAATTATATGTCGCTAGCTAAATGGCAAATGGCATTTGAGGTTTCACATAGCCGTCAGACGTGTTACATATTATAGCTAAGCGTATATAAGGTAGGCTGTATAGTCTGCCAGACAATATATTATAATATACGGCCCAGTTCAAAAATGAGTTAGCAGACTTCCAAGGGGCAGTTCATAGGTTTCCGTTTGTCGACGTCGACAATGAGTCCTCACTGCAGGCGGGGCGGTGTCGAGGCTCGGCCTTGCCAAATCGAGGTGTGATCATACGAAATAGTTGGATCACACGGATCGAAAGGTCGGTCAAAGGTCACAGGACTAGTAACCGGGAGGGCGGAGACAAACGCTATCATAGGCTGTGACGACGGTCTCTACGCTTAGTCCGACGCGGACACCACGTAAAGGCATCAACCATCCAAGGACATAATATCAGGGCCAGTCTTCTGAAACAGATAATAACAGAGTTGAGGTATGTATCAAATCAGGGAACATAAAAGCAGAGAGGGGCATACATGTATGAGGCGGGGATGGAAGGGGGACCCCCCTCCTCCTCCTAAATTGAGGGGCCGGGCCCCGGGGGGAGGGTCCAAAAATTTGGGCAAAATTTAGTAAAAATGGAACTTTTTTGGAAAAATTTTACAAAATTTTCCAAAATTTTTTGGTATTTTTATCTGACCGGGATGGTCCCCAAAATCTGGCCGGAGAGCCCCCTACCCCAAAAAAAATTGACCCCGTTACATTTATATATGGAGGGAACAAAAAGTAACCATAGGAAGACTTGAATGAGAGAGACAAAATGCAATCTTAGGGTGCAGCGAGTGAAAGTTGTTCGATACCACGAGCGTGGGTGTCGTCTGCGAGTATCGGACGCTCGACGCTCGGCACATGGAAAAAGTTCATTTTCACTCTTTACACCAAAATAATTTTTAGTGGAAAAACGCAGTCAAATAACGCCATATCGACATAAAAACCACAGTTTAAGACCACACCGGTAAATGCTAGATGCATCCGGAGAAGGTAACGAAATTTAGGGTAACGAAACTTAATCTATTAACCTCCCCCCCCCCCCCCCGCTGAACCGCTTTTGACGGCCGAAAACGTTGATAAAACCCAAAAAATACCATTAAAGATTCAGACAATAAAATGAAGCGGCACATCACCTTCCATCACAAATCGCGATAGGTATCCTTGCATTTCTGGGCCACCACCCCAATTTCTTACGGAAAAACGATTTCGTTTAAATTTTGCAAAGACCAAGCGATGGCAGAAACCACAAACTTAGCAACACACTTGAGTCACATGTGTTGCGATACGAAAGAGGCTTAATCCGAAAAGCTTAACTGGTACTTTACACTGACTGCTTCGACTCTTGATGTGTAGCATCAAAACACACAAACAGCTCAGTTTTCGCGCTTGAGTTTTTTACAAAAAAATCTTTGTATGAGTTAAAAGGACCAGACTAAATTAAAAACACACACGCACTGAGTCTTCACAAAAGCTAGTCACTATCGTAGGCAAGTGCAACTGACCTCCTACAAAGAACAGAACCATGTGTTTTTTGAGCCAAAAATGGACAATTTTTCACATCCCGTATAAATGTAGCGTCGCTCGGAAAAAATTCGACCTATGTTCTTCCTTCACACTTCCCAACTTAACCCTTTCATGCATAAAGTAGACTCAGAGCAACAATCATCACAATATCCCAATCTCATTATTGGTGAATGTGACACGTGTCTACTCTTCAGAGCTTTATGTCACCTGAGTTTTATATACATCACCGAATCAGTTACTTCATAAAGATGTCTCAGTATCTGAGTGAGGCGAGCCGGTTGGGTACTGACTAAGTGGCTAGGTGACAGTTCTGTCACAAAGCTGCGATCGTCAAGCAGGCTGACCCAAAGCTTGGACTTAGTGCAATTTAGAAAAATTAATGACGGAAAGGTTTAATACATATTAAAGAACAAACACGATACAGCCGGTTTAGCAGTGGTTACAAACTGGCCTATTGGATACGCGTCTTTAAGTGCTCGACGGGTTGCAAGGGTACAGGAGCAGTAAGAAATTCACCATGAACTGGTTTTATAAATAGGTTTTAAGCCCTACCCTAACCGATATCGACAATGCAGGGGAGAGATCGGCACTCGGCAGGAGGGGGTCCCTAACTGAAATGGAGAAACTGAATCTAAGAGAGCGGGGAGTGTGGATACCTCTCATATCTAACACTATAAGACCATCTATATATGTCGGAATGTGATCAAAAACCCAAATGATAAGAACAGTAAATTAAAAGTAAAAACACCTTGCATTGCCATGTAAAAGTTGTACATAAGGGAAACAGCATCAACGAATTAATCTATTTTCCACCATCAGAAATACGCCATGATCATTATGCTTTGAAATTTCAAAAAAGCACTCATAGTAGTAGAAATTAGAGTTCACATTCACTTTTGACAAAAAGTGAAGAAAGGGGGAGAAATGTGCGGAGAAAATGATTGGTCTAAGGCAAATAGAACGGGCTTTTGGGACGTGCGGTAGTAGCAGCCGAGAACAGGCCAGCGCTGAAAGCTGGGGCCGTATTTGTGTGTGTTTATACACGCGAGCAAACCATAAGCAGCTTATACAAGTGATCTCGTATCCTCACGGAATGATTATCCTTGTTCCTGTGTGGCTAAAAAAATAAACTAAGAATCTAGGTGACTTTTTACATCGACGAACTTGGAGTCAAAACCAGTTAGTTAGCATAAATGGTCGAAGCTATTATATCACAGCGGCTGATATGCTTATGCCGTCGGCCTTATTCATTTAAGGGGGCGCTCTGAGTAACTTCCAATAAATCAAATTGCTATAATTTTTCTTTTCTTGCTGACACGAAGTTTTTTGCTCAAGTGCTGCCAAGATAGACACCAGGCACGTATTTTGCAAAGTTTGAAACTTCTGGGATAATTTTAGCAAATTTTATGAAGACATCAAAATTGAAATTTTGCAAAAGTTGAACCCGCGCCCACTCCTGATAGGCACGTATGTGATATATTCGATTATAAAATACATTATTATTATTATTATTATTATACATACATTATTTAATTATAAAAACATCACTATCTGAAACAGCTAAAAAAACAGCTGACGCCACACAGCCAGTGTTTTTCAGTCTCTCGTATATATATACTGAATACTATATGAGAATAAACGCATGAGATCTCGTGAGGAAAAAACTATTTTTTCCAAAACTTTTTCCACAGACATGCCTGTGCTTAAGCATACACCATGACCATATACGCACAGGCAGGCGATAACAACGATCGAAAAAATGCACACATCTACGCCGAGCTTGGCTTCTCATACGACATGACATGGAAGGCTGTAAGTTTGGAGAAAACTTTACAGCACCTAAGCGGGCCAGACTGTTTGCAAAAGAGGTAGGCGGACTGGTTCAGGCTTAGGCAAGGGCTTAGAAAGGAACAGAAAAAGGGCAGGAAAAATGTCTTACTATGAAAGCAAACTCAGGCTTAATGCGTGCTTGCACAAAATCTATGCAACATCATAAATTACCCATGAAAGACGTGTATTATAGCTTGGCACCCGCT